>JASDQU010435504.1:57393-72942 GCA_032191745.1 Picea mariana | reverse complement strand
ATGAAGCGTTTTACACTCATATTTTCAATGAAGGACAACATTTTTCAATTTTTGTTCATAAGTTTTTTTTGTCGAGTCTTTAAAACACCATTTAGTTTCACTCGTTATCCTTTTGAGTAAATAAAAGCCTCTATAAAATGAACGTTTAATTAAAATTAATTAGATATTTCATTTTCTAGAGTAAACAAAGTAGCTTAGGCTAGGGCCTTGGTTTAGGTTGGAGATTTAATTCTATAAGGCCAAAAGACAACTTAGGAAACTGAGATAGAGAGCGCAAAATCCAATTTTCATATAAGTATATCAATGAGCTTCCTCTAACAAAGTATTTCAACACGAGGTTGTGTGAAGGATATATGAGGAGATAATGCCTCTGAATTTTGACTAAGCAGAGTGGAGAGATCATATTTTTGGGGGTGTTATCACCAAAACATTGCTCATAAAAATACATAAAATGGATGAAAAAATAGGCAGCACAAGTACAACATACTACCAATAATCATAGGATGATGACATTCAGTTTTGAAAGATAATAAAAAAACTATGAAAAATGGTCTTGAAAATCCATGTAGATTCATCAAAGACAGCAGGAACACACCCACGTGGGCTAATGCAGTGTACGACGTGCATAGTGCGCACCCTACGTGACTGGAAATTGACAAACCCGTGCATATGTAGAAATAGTGCATTGATGATTTTGGTTGGGCCTCAACTACTTTTGGGATGAAGTGAATCTCACCCATACCCAAAATCACCCTAAAATTCCACCTCAGGATCACTGAAAGGGATGGAAGGTACCCTCAAAGACCTCCCATTCACACTTGAAACTAGTTGTAAAATATCTTCCCATCCTTCTATAAATAGAGGATCATGGTTTCAAAAGAAAAGAATAAATCCATAGCATTGTTATGATGTTCAAATTCTCTTGGAGAAAGTCATATTTCCCTTGTTCCATAGGTTGAGAAAGTGTAACATTGTGTAATATTTACACCTCTTGTGAAGCTAAGCCCTGGGAAATTTTCATCATTGTAAACTCACCATTGGAGAGTGATAGCTCTATTTTTTGAGTGATCAAAGAGCCATCCCTTAAGAGGAATATGGGATTCATAGTCCCATATTTCTCCTCTTTATGTACTCATTTTGAAGATTTAGTTCTATTGGGTAAACATTCCATGTGTTCAACAGGGATGATTTTAGGGGCTAAATTTCGCTCATGGGCTAATTTTTCATGGTTTTTCCAAAAATGAGATTCAATATTTTAAAAATGATTCGCCCAAATTCTATAGGACAAAATTATTTTATCTTAAAAATCGCCAAATTTTATATCGCCAATCATTTATAGTTGGCATATGAAGGATTAGTAAGATTCGCCAAGGTTTCTACATTTTTAAATAAATTTCCATCCTTAAAACCATCCCTGGTGTTCAATTGCATGCATCCTTTGTTAATGTTTTCTTTGTTTAGTTTCCAATGTTTTTCATTCTTATCTTGATTTATAGTTTGTTTTCTAATTTGCGGGTTCACTGACTTAATAACCACATTTTTGTTCTTTTTTGTTGGCTTACCAAGGTAGTTGATGGAATTTAATTTTTCTCACTCTTGTGACAAAATAAATTGAACAATTTGGCGACACTATTGGAGATTTGAATCACAATTCCTCCTCAAGTAAGCTTCTAGAGTTGTTATTCTCACTCTTTTTTGTTTGCAGGACCAAGAACCGGCCTTGTTTTAGGATTAATCTGTAAGTGCGGACACAAACCGATCTCCCTAGATCCACCTGGATCTAGAACAAAACAGGACAGAATAATACTCTTTCCCTAGATTTAGACTATTGAATGAACTAGTTGGCAAGAATCATGAACATACCTTATGATTGCTTCCTTGGGTCTCTATTGTCCAATGCTCTTGTGCCATCCAGATCACAACAGTACAAACCAATCGAAGTGAAGACAACTCAATATATTCAACAGTTAATCTATGCATATGATCAAGGAGTTATGAAATAAAGTGACATTAGCTTTATGGGAAAGGGACATATTACTGTATTAAATTGATAGAAAGCAAGAATTTACAACTTGAGCCTTGATATTGCAAACCTCCTTTCGATGGCTCCTAGCTCTGACACACACACTTGCTCATGCATGAAGAAGATCAACCACTTTTGATAACCTTGCTGGTGTCTCTAGCTACTGTAGCATCAGTCCTCCATACAATCTTCCACTAATTCTCCAATAAATCTCTTGCTAGTTTGATTCTAACCTTTTCCATGAGAATCCCATCAATTTATAAGAGAGAATGGACTAGTTACTTGGATAGGAATGATCCCAAAATATCAGGAAATCCAGTACTTAGATAACCATTCGAATGCCATCTCATCCTTCTAGAAGATTCCCTTCTAGAAGGTTCGAGAATTTATCTTTTTCCCTCCTTTACGAAGTGCTCGTACCCTAGTAGTTAGACATAGTGTGAACTTCTCGCACCCTGGCTTAAGGCATCCTGCGAGAATCATGCATTCTCGCAGGCAAATGTATTGGTAGCCTGCAAACCTTCCTCAAAACTATGATTTTTGGAAAGAGATAAAGGTAACTTTTCTCTGGAGAAGGTTCTAATGAAGAGCCTGATTACACCATAATCAATACATCATCACGACGACCAAAATCATGGATAACAGGCCTAGCCTCAACCTTAGATAGAACAATTTAGCCTCATTTTGAGAGGTGCCATTCAAAATTTTCATCCCGCCAACTCTCTACATGTGTGTGGGTTCAGGACTAATAGACGCGCAATCCATGTGGTCATGTGCTCTATCATAATTCTCTCAACATGCGCTCTGCGTGATTGTCCTCTGTTCAACCATGCACTCGTCTCATTTTTTCAAAATTGTAAGGCTTTATAATCCCATTTCCACCAAGTATTGTAGATTTACTTTAGGCACATTGTAAGAGCCATCAAAAGTAGGATTGGAATTCATTCTTGCATAGATAATTTAGAACACACGTAGACATCTAGGGAGGCCAAAAAGAAACTTTGCACCTTTTACTTTCCATGTGGATAGCTTAAATTTTATCATTTGAATTTCATTAAAATATTTTATTTTACAAAAACATCACATTAATTCGAGACTAGAAGGCTATTTAGATAATCTCGGAGTATGCTCTTGCTTCACACCCTTGTGTGATCTTGGAAATCAGAAAAATAGATTGCTTGAAGAAACCTTCATCTCCCTTTAAATCAACCATTTTAGGAGAGGCCAATACCTATTATCTTGTTTTTGAAACATAATCTCAAATAATTATAAGGGCCCAAACATGCCCACATGTGCACAATATTAGGATAGTTTCAAATTTCTAGAGTAAATCACTTAGGACGTTTAAAGCATTGTAAGGGCTCACACGCGCCCACATGTTCACAATCCAAGAATAGTTTCAAAGATTTCTTAGATTAGATAGCATTCTAGGGAGGTTAAAGCTCAAAAGTAAGGACCCACATGTCCACCATGCTAGTTACTTAGGTATTTTTTAATTGTTGCAAGGATTGTTTGTGAAATCTAGTAAGTTAGAAGTAAGCAACTATTATAGAAAGATTTGCCTCACAATTGATATCTTGCACAGAGAGCCTTTTTCCATTTCCCTATGCAGACTTATCAACCCCCTTTTGATAAATCCAGAGCCAAAAATATATATTTTTCCACATATACACTCCCTAACTTCTTTGAAAGATGCGTATACACTTGTTGCTCCACTACAACTCGTGTGTATCGGTATTTGTGCTAGAAAATACAAAATGTGGTCGGGTTTCCATGTCACAAAAAAAGATCTCTGATATTTGGCCTTCCATATACTGGAAAAATTTCGACTTGACCCTTCAATTGCATTTTGGAGGCTATAAGAGCACTATTTCGAGCTATGGAAAAAGAGGAGAAAGAATTCAACTTTGAGAGCAAAGTTACTCTAGAGAAATTACTTCATATTGAGTCTACATCCCTTTGTCCCTTAAGTTTGAACACAGTGTTCAGCCCCCAAGATCTTTCCTTATTGTCGAGAGGACCTCATTACCTCTTTGCTATGAGATTTCCTTTGGTGGAGGATTGAAGTGGTGGAGACCTAGTTGGAAGGAACTTGGTTTCTTGGTTTCGAACCGTGTCGACACAAAAGTTTGTAATGGTGATACTTATGTCGATCAATTATTAATAGAAACACGCCTTTCCCATCCTATCGATATCTTGCAAATATATGATTATTATCCATGGGAATGTTTGTAATGTTTATTAATGGATTGTGCTATCTGATGTGCTAACTCATTTTATACATTGTCACTATATACTTGCATTGCTTGTTTGTTGAGGACTTCTTGCAGGTGTAAAGCTTTGGGTCAAAGTGCTCAATGGTGGAATGGCATCAAACAATTGGATCGAGGTAGGATTCTTCCTCGTATTTCACATTTGTTTATATAGAACATGTTGGAATTGAGTTGATTTCTGTAGGCAACCCTTTCTTTTGTGGTTTACCCTTGGCCATAGAGATTTTTTCCCTTGTAACAGAATTGGTGACTCAAATGAGGAGAGATCTTCCATCTAAGGGTTGAAGTATTTTTTCTTCTTACATTTCTCTTTGTCCTTTGCATTTCTTGTCGTATCATAGTTGGACAAATTTTTTTCACTCTGGGTCTAAGTTTTTCATCCTTTTTCCCTTGCCTAGCTTTGTTTTAAAAGATATACACCATTTTTTCCCTGAGAGTCACGTATACATGCTTGTTGTTCCACTACAAGAGGTGTATATACACCCTTTTCTCTTGAACAATCACATATACCACTTCCCCTTGCTTTCTTTCTTGGTTTAGTGATTGCTGGGTAGGTTTTAAGGATCATCGAGCTTTCTTATGTCTTTGTGGTGCCTGTTGAGATTATCTGGGATGACAGGAAACCTATATGGAGTTGAATTTTTGGGTGGTGTCTTTCTCTTTTTTTTCATTTTTTATTTGTCCTTGGTATTTGGGTTGTATGCTTAGTTGCTTGGTATTCTTCTTGAGTGATTTCTTTTATACACAGTAGAAGTTATATATCAAGTTGCTTATCAGTCCATGCATTTTATTTTTAATACATTGAAAATACCAAAAATATAGGTATTTTGCATTGGTTGGTATTTTTGTCTTGGAACCTTTATCATTAGCTTAGCACACTTAGAGAAAGATTGCATTTTACTTCTAAGTTGCAGAGTTAAAATTGAAGATTGTACTGTTTTTATTTAGCATATCATTCACTGAAAATTTAAAGTTAGGCTTTGCATTATATCTATTTTTATTTTCATGCAGAGTCATAACACCATGAGTTTCATTTCCATACCTTTTTGAGTAATTACGGCCAATAAAATTCACGCTTTAAACTAAAATCGATTAGTAATGATTTTATTGTTTAGGATGCATAAACTAGCCTAGGATTTAGTGCCTTGGAATAGGATTTTGTGAATAAACTTCTCCAAGGCAATTAAATCAACATATGTGTCTGAGACATGGAGTTGAGAAATCCATTGTATAATTGGTAATATCAGGAGGCTCTACTCACACCAAAGTTAAGAACGAGGTTGTGCAAAGTTTGTTGAAGGGATAACCCCTGGATACTCACCTAGTGTCAGAGATATTTCTATGGATTTATTCATATTTGGGGATCTTGCTAGTATCCATACCTCTGTGAGAGGCGGTACTTTCAAGTTTGCGGGCTTTGCTACCATGCCCATACGGTAATCCAGACTTACGACTGTTCACCTGTGCATTGGTTATACAGTGGTTGATTAGTTACTTGACCTAGGTTTCTCATAGGTTGCTTGCAGGGGGTATTATTCTTGTATCCTGAGTCAAATAGGGGTCAAACAACACACAAACTTTATGGAAGATTACCTCTCCGGGGGGATCTGACCGACTAGTTTTTAAGCCTATGAGGGCCCTTATAAATGATTATGTTACCTCCAAACTTTAGCAGGGAGTCTCAGGTCCCTCCTGGATGAGGCATAACTTCTTTAGTGAGGGGGGCCACTCAGCCACTTTAGCCCGTTTGCATGCATATTGGCCATTTGAATTTTTGGTATGATCTTTGATTACTAGTTGGCCCTAGGACTCTAGTTTTTGGTTTCATTATCATAGATAGCGGAGTTCCTTTTACTGCTCCATTCACCGCTACCCCCCCCCATGATGCCTCCTCATTTCATGGGGGTAGACCCTTCTATTTTTTACAATGGTATGCACAATTATAACCCTCAATCTACACCTTGGGTCTCTAGTCATTTTTATGTTGATATGCCTTCCCACATGCAACCCCCTCCCTGGTCTACTTATATGAATCCTAGCATTGGACCCAGGGGCACCATCATTCCCATGCCCACTTCTTTGTTTGATATGAGTTGTGTTCCCATGGGAGGTTGGAACCTTCCACCTTATGGATCCAATCCTAGCTATGCTCTTTTAGGATCCAGTGCTCAAATGGGTTCTTATTACACCCCACCCATGTATCTTTCATCTGCCATGTCGGTCCCTTTAAACAATTTTTCTACACCAGGTCCTCAAGTACCCCCTGTTCATCCATATGGGGAGAATCAATTTTATAGTTCGGGCTACCCTCCTTATGGGACACCCTCACAAGGGGGCAACATATATCCTCACTCGAATAATTCTTATCCTACCTCAGTCTCTTTGTAGACCTCATTGATGATGCCCATCCAGACCTCTTCAAGCCACCTTGGAATAAACCACCATGTTTATGGGCTAGGATAGGGAGTATACTAGGATCCTTTCTTCCCTGAAATGTTTTAGAATCAATCTTTTTCGAGACCTTGGAATCAAATACCGTAATTTATCACTAGCCCAACCACTATAAGACACACTAGTGCACCATCACCCACCTTTGCTAGTCATGTCAGAGATGAGTCGACACTTTCTACAAATCATGTCAAGAACTCGCTTCCAACCTCTACCAATTATGTTGGGGGCACCATCCTTTTCACCCTGGATCATAGCTGTGTCACGTCTCTGAATCCTATTCATCATACAGGAGATGACTCTCTTTCCTCAGCCAGTCTCATCGAGAAACCTAAATGTCTTAGACGTAAGCCTAAATTCCTTTGTAGGACTCGTGAAGGAATCCATCTTACTCACTTGTGCCCAGTGACTATCGGGATACCAGAGGCATGGAGCTTGCCCAAAATCCCTTCAGACTCTGAGACACCCATGGTTCCTCCTCACACCACGTCACCTTTAATGATCTCGACGGTCTCATGGCCAAGATTTTCCTCTGACCTCACCCCCTCCACGGAGGGTGAAGTGTCTCCTACCCCCGTTACCATGCATCCTCTTCAACCTATAATTGAAGAAGTGACCACACCGGTTCCATTTATTTTCAAACTGACTCTCCCTAAAAAGAGTGATGCACCCTCCAGTCACGTCATCAACATTCCAAGTCTTCTTCCTTCTGAACAAGAGAGATTCATTCTTCCTCCGAATACTCTCTCTCTGAGTTCTGACGAGGTCCCCTTCGACTAGGATGACCTGACGGGACATCCCATACCCCCACCTATGTCTATTCCACTAAGAGACATTATTTGAACCATAACAGAGACTATGTACTTCGTTAGCACTTTCTCCTCCTTGACTTGGAGTTCTTTAGGCTTTCCCAAGATTTTGTCAGCTATCCGCAGGATACTGACCTTCGGCAAAAGGTCAGGATGGGAGCCTTGGCCTCCCCCTTACATGTTGATTAGAACTAAAAACGAGTCTTAGTTAATCTCTTTTCCGACTCATTATTAAAAATTGAAAATATCGTCGAGTGATTTGTCCCTTTGACACTCGTTAAAATTGGATTTGAAAGATCATGAGTCTTAGTTAAGCTCTTTTCCAACTCGCTATAAAAAATGGAAAAGATCGTCGAGTGAACTTGTCTTTTTCACACTCGTAAATTGGATTTGAAAAGATGTCTATTTGGCACAAGTCTACCCCTTTTTCACACCAAGCAGACTAAAAGATATAGAAAAGGACATTTTTTGGTGTTAAATTGTGATTGCATCTCATGCCCTTGCTTGCAGTATTGAGCCTTTAGCCAATTCTCTCTTTGCGTTATAAACCATGGCCCAAGCAGTTTGCATCCTCAACCAAGAAGAGCCTTGTTTATATCCTTCACAATTTGACACCCTATACCCTAGAAGGAACATCACCTCGAGTGTCCATCTCCCTCATGCATTTCCTTGCATTGAGCATAGGTATGTTCCACTGTTGGAACTAGTTTTGCTTACTTGTGACACTTGTTCCCTCCTCTATATCATAGCATTCACTTTTTATGAAAAAAAAACAAAAAAATATGGGCGGGAAGGGAGTACTACATTGTAATTGGCTGCAGTTGTGTTGCCTTTGAACAGAGAACAAAGTTATTGAGTCCTCGCGTCATCATAATTTTAGGTTTATCATAGCCTGAGGAAGCTGATCTCATTATAGAATTTTCTCTACCGACTGGTTAATCTTCCAGTCACTATAGAGAACATTATGGATGCCTCCTGCATCTAGTTGTCACATCATTAAGTCTATGCTGTCGGAGTCCACTGTATGTATCATGCTCTTGTTCAAAGGAAGTCTATAAACTTGTGTTTGCCACTCCTTAGAAATATTGACTTTGCATGTCAGCCATACCCTTAGTTTGTCTTAGAATCACATGATACTTTGGTCTTATGATGTACCCTAGTCCTACTTTCATCATTGGTAGGTCACCTTGAACCCAGCAATTGACATTTCATCATGGGTCATTGACTGGTGGTTTCTCTTGTGTTCGATGGCAAGACATCTATTCACACTTTGGGATTTCTGTAGTGTCTTGGATGCCATTAACCTTATTGGTGGTTTCCTCACCTTTGTCAGCAGTTTCCATCATTGGCCGCTATTCAGAGGGTCTTTTTCATGTACCGGTTGCATTTGGCACACACAAAAGATGCATAGGGTCATTGGTTCGTGAACATGTTCTTCATTCGATCTCCACCAAATCATGAAGCTCTTTCTTTGTTCCTCGCACTGACTTATGAGAGATTCATTAATGCTCTCCTTTCAGCAGGTCTCTTTCCATCGACTTCAGCTCATGTATTCTGGATACAAGACCTAGAGTTTTATGAATACCTTGAGGCTTGCAGTCTTTAGTGGCAGACTCTCTCGCCATTGACAGATGGGAATACACCAATGTCTCCTGATCAATGGATCTCTCAAGTGTTTGACACCAGCTCCTTTATTCACATTTGTAGATATGCACTTGGTGCATTGATACCTACTTTCATCATTGGTAGTCTATCTCACATTTTTTAATGGTATACCTCAATGGCCAATAATAAAGCGATGTCTCATTGCGTTTGACCTCAACTCATTTATTCACATGATGTAGACTTGCACCATTGGTGGATTGTATTGAAGACTTGAAGACATCACTTTGTGGATGCATCTTTCCTGAGTTGTTCTTCTGTTTCATTGGACCAGTACCTATTTGACTTCAGCGATCATGGGAGATTATATTTTACTCCATGGTATACATATATATTTAGATTGATTTTGATACTGGTTTCACTGGGCCTTGTTCGTGACTATGACAACTATTGGCATGTAACCGCATTTATACTTGCCTACTCATGGCCATGAACACTTGTTGGTATATTTTCCACATGGATATGCATTGTATTCTTGGCAACCATGTATGCAAAGTTAGTACATAATGTAATGAGCAATTGAGTTCGTCCAGTTGGTTCCCTACCACTCCACTTATGGGTTATTTATAATGTATTTCGTCCATCACAGATACTCCTCTGATCTCACACATTAGGGGGTATATGTTATAGCAATATTTGCCTCACCATTGGTATCTTGCACAGAGTGCCTTTTTCCATTTCCCTATGCAGAGTTATCAACCCCATTTTGATAAATCTAGAGCCAAAAATATGTATTTTTCCACATATACACTCCCTAACTGCTTTGCAATATGCATATATGCTTGATGCTCCACTACAACTCATGTATATCGGGATTTGTGCCAGAAAATACAAAATGAGGTCAGGTTTCCATGTCATGAAAAAAGATCTCTGATTTTTGGCCTTCCATATAATAGAAACATTCTGAATCAGCCCTACAGTTGCATTCTGGAGGCTATAAGAGAACAATTTCGAGCTATGGAAAAAGAGGAGAAAGCATTCAAATTTGAGAGCAAAGTTACTCTAGAGAAATTAATTCATATTGAGTCTGCATCCCTTTGTCCCTCAAGTCTGAACACAGTGTTCAACCCCGAAGCTCTTTCCTTATTGTCGAGAGGACCTCATTACCTCTTTTCTATGAGCTTCCCTTTGGTGGAGGATTGAAGTGGTGGAGACCTAGTTGGAAGGAACTTGGTTTCTTCGTTTTGAACCGTGTCAACACGAAAGTCTGTAATGTTGATACTTCTATTGATCAATTATTAATGGAAATACTCCTTTCCTGTCCTATCGATATCTTGAAAATATATGATTATTATCCATGGGCATGTTTGTAATGTTTATTAATGGATTTTGCTATCTGGTGTGCTAACTCATTTTATACATTGTCACCGTATACTTGCATCGTTTGTTTGTTGAGAACTTCTTGCAAGTGTAAAGCTTTGGGTCAAAGTGCTCAACGGTGGAATGACAACAAACGATTGGATCGAGATAGGATTCTTCCTCGTATTGCACATTTGTTTATATAACACATGTTGGAATTGAGTTTATTTCTACAGTCATACCTATCTGTTGTGGTTTACCCTTGGCCATAGAGAGTTTTTCCCTTGTAACAACAACCATTGTAAAGGACCAAGCAATGTCCACATGCCAAAATTTTCTCATTTAAATTATTAAAAAATCCTCATTCACTATCATTTATTTCACACATCATCACATATTCAAGAGGTTCTTTTTGGATACTTGAAACTGTAATATTCTCTTCTCCTCATGCCCATAAGTGATCTGGGAGAATACCAAGGGATTCACTTGTTTGAAAAAATATTTTTCTCACACCACTCTTAATCAACGAAGTTGGTCCATGACTCCAACTTCACATCCCACTTTCAAAATTCTAAAGGCAACCAAAATTAACCCACTTCTAACCTCCATAGAAGTAACACAAGATAATTTGGTATTCTAAGTTATGATTTTTGGGCTAGGAATCCAAGTAAATCCCCATCATCATTTTTTCATTGAAACTTAGAAAGTTGCAAAATAGGATAGACAAATCCTCCCATTCAAGAATTCCTACAAAATAAGGCAGGGAGAAACTCATCAAGGGTCGAAGGATGAGGTCCAGTTGTTTTGTGTGTGCCTCCTTGGGCCACCCAACCCTTAGAAAGCATCCAACCTATTACCGATTTTTTAGGCCGAAAATCTAAATGTTGTGCTTGATCAAGGTGACTTAGTGGAAAAAATATAGGTTTTATCTACCCAAGGTGGCAATTGTGGGATGTAATCAAACCTTAGTCATATTTTGAATGACTATTGGGAAATATCACTGGTACTTTTGGGATATGCCCCCTTCACCCCTCATTATAACTAATTGTTCATCCCTTCACTAGTATCTCTTGAAGTGGGTTTTGGCCCCACTGTCAAGTGATTTTTTGGATATCTAGTTCTATTTGAGAGTAATGATGTTACATTGGATAGGACACGTGCATTCTTTTTTAATATTCCCCCATGCGGAGTTAGAAAAACCAACCAAACTACTAGTTATATTTTTATTTTATGTATGATCGTGACCATTTGATTACATGTAGTTTATGAATACATTGTTTCAGTAATTGATAAACCACTTATTATATATGTTCTTATCATTACCACCATAACATATCCACAAATAGTCTAGAATCATAGGAGAACTACAACATCCCTGTTGTTCTAGACACTTGAAAAACCTCCCCCCAATTTTGGGAGGTATCCCCTACTTGGATGATACATAAGCACAACCCTCACATGCACCAACGAGTGCCACAGTCCTAGGATAAACCTTTCTTGGATCTACTTTTTTGGGCCCTTCCATCACAAGGAGGTAGAGCCCAACCTTCTTCACAAGGAACAAGCTCTCAACCATGCTCACAAGGAACATTTCACCAACCATCACATACAATGTCTGGTACTCCCCCCTCCATTCCATACTTTACATCTCTCAATATCCCATATTTGACCAAAATAACGAGCAATCCCATGTTACATGACCCCACTTGGCCAAATATGCCCACTAATCTACCTTCTAATATTCCAAAATTCAAAGGAAAGCTCGAAGAAGACCCCACCAATAACATAATGTCTTTTCACCTTGTTGTTATTCTAATAACATCATGGAATATTTTGTTCACTTACGTTTGTTCCAAATAAATCTCACTAGTCCCTCTACTAAGTCATATGTGGACGACAAAGTTGGGTCACACTCAACCTTTAAGTCATTAGCAAAATCATTTTTATCCTTCTTCCAACTCCTAGTGCGTCATGACATTGGCTTGGATATCCTATCAAAATTCATACAAACATCTATCATTCATTTAACTGATCACATCCATGAATGGAGAAGAAGAAGAAGTATTTTCAAAGAAGATACCACCCTCCAACAATGACTAGACTGGTACCTCAGATCATTAGTCCCTCTCCTCACCAAGGATGTTTCCACTGCTTCCCCCCAAACTGAAGACGAGGCCATAACCAAGGCCCAATAGTTTGACTTAATCTACACTCAATTGGGTACCTCTATACCATATTACCTGATTCTCCTCATCCCTTACCATTTAGTCAAGACAAACTTGTAACATCACATGTTGTTGATGGGTTGATTGGGTCCATGTCCCATACTCACCCACATGCTCAATAAATATCTATGTTTTGGGTCAATCCTTACCAACCACCATATGGGGGAACCCCATACTACCCTCCCTCACCACATAAACCTTCATTCATGGCACCCCCCTCCAATCATGGGACCACCAGGACCTTCCCCCCCGATACACCCAGTACCCATACAACTGGTAGTACCCTTGCCATCCACAGGTTATACTCCTAACCTTATGGGAGGTACATCCATGTCATAAAACCCATACAAAAATCGCCAAGGTAACCCTTACTATCCCTTCCCTGGTCCTCCTCAACTGATAGTCCCAAGACATGGCCAATAGTAGGCAAGGGTAAATTTTATCCAACCATCACCTATTGAAAATTTTCAATATTTTGAAAAATTGAATACAACGAACCCCCCTCAACCACCCAAAAAAACCGACGAAAGGGGAAGAATAGAAACCAAGGACAAGGGGGAAACCCCCAACATCCAAATCCCCCAGCCAGGGGAAACCAAAACCAGGCTAACCAAAATCCCCAAGGGGTAAATAACAATGGATAACCACACCAAGGAAGGAGTAATAACCTTCAAACCAATTTCCCATGTGCATTATGTGGTGAGTACAACCATTACACCCGTCATTGTCCCCAAATAGATGATATCAAGTGGATGAAGGAAGTTATGAATCCCCCATGCCCTCCTTCCCCCTAAGGGCCATCTCAGGCACCTCCCAACTACATGCCACCACCAAAATTGATGGTTTTTCAAAACTCAATCCCTCACCAAGGGGTCATCAACACACAACTAGACACATCCCCCCACCCACAATCGATAGGACAATTGCCTCCTCTGAGCCAACTGCAAACTAATAATTCATCAGATCGCAACATCCTACTCACCATGGAAGAATAAATCCTCTTACAAACTCGCATTCATCAATACGACATGCCCTCAGAATCCCCCCCCCACCACCACCTCTGAGTCCTCCCAATTGTCTATCGAAAAATCTTTAATGACTCTCTATCCCAACCCTGAAGCCACCAACTGCATTCCTCACATACCATTATGCAAGAATATGCGCAACCAACATGCTTGGGTGGCCCATAGCTACATCCTTGTGGAAGACCTTTCACAATCCCCCACTTCCATGTTAGTACTTTAGGTTCTCCATACATGTCCTTCCCAAAGGAAGGCTTTGCTTTCACAATTGGGAGCAGTTGACTCAACATACACCCGTTTAATCACTTTTGATTTAGACAAAGCAGACCCATGTCTCCCATACCTAGTTTCCTTCCAAATTCCATTCATGATCAAAAACATCATTGTTCGCCATTGCATCATTGATGAGAGGGAATCCACTTGCATCATGCCCAAACATGTATGGAAATAACTAGGATCCCTCGAGTTAATCCCCTCAACCATAACCCTTCAAGATTACGATGGGAGAACTTCCCAACCAGAAGGTCTTTACCAAAATGTCCCTATAGAATTAGGGGGAAAAACCATCCTCATTGATATTGAAGTTATAGACGCCCAACTAGACTACATTATCCTTTTTGGAAAAAGCTACATGTACACCATGAAAGCAATATCATCTTTTGTATTTCGCACCATGCTCTTCCATCACAATCGTAAGATCACCACTATTGACCAACTAACCCATTATGAACCAAATCAGTTAGGGAACATCGATAACATACTTCCCCTTATCAGCTCGAGGGATGAACTTTTATCCATGGTAGATGTTGGACCAAGAATATTTCATGACCCATCCTTAATAGGTTCATACCAAGGAAACACACCTCCTACACCATGTTCATATCAAGGCTGCATCATATCCTCAGATGGGAGAGATATCCCCGATGATCATCCCCTAGAGTAATCATTGAAATCCAACACTAATTTTATACCACAAACTCTCCCTAAGGAACCCCACTTACATTATTCCCCTGAGGAACCTCCCTTACAACCTCCCCAAGGGTAATCATTCACAAACACAACACCCATGGGTCAACTCCCCATTTGGAAAACAGTCCCACACGCCATCACCCAAATACCCTTCTTTTATCCCCCCCCCCAAATGAGTAACATCATACCAAGTTCCTTCTACCCTCATCTTACCTAATATGGTCATAGCTATCCCTTTATGGTATATATACCCACCATCTATGGTACTAGGTTTATCTCTCCCACCTCAACCTGTAGTCCCATTGATGCAATCAATGGCTTATCCACCCACTCACCCAATCAGTCACACAGTTGGGGGAAATACTACAATATTAGGAAGCACTAATTCTCGCAACAGGGGAAACGACACCAATCAACGAGACACATGGAAGAAGAAAGAACCTAGACTCCCTTCCCTACCAAGAATCCCACCTCCATGTGCACTATGCACCACTATTGGACACCCTACCAATATCTGTTCCACTTTTCCCTAGTTACAAAATCTCATTCTGAATCACATAACTACACCATTATTACCTACACCAGTCATCGCACTAGATATCATAGAACCATTGTCTTCCAAACAGAATAGTCTAAGGACCAAGCATTCTCTCACTATCTACTCATATTATGGACATTACACTCACCACTTCCTGGCTCTCCCTCAATTTTGAGAAACCCTCACAACAGTGCATCAAGCCACATTTGCTACATCCTCATAACCCATATTCACTATATCAACTAGTACTAACATTCACTGTGTTTCCATATCAGTAAACG
>JASDQU010435504.1:45434-56682 GCA_032191745.1 Picea mariana | reverse complement strand
GGAGAAGGTTCTAATGAAGAGCCTGATTACACCATAATCAATACATCATCACGACGACCAAAATCATGGATAACAGGCCTAGCCTCAACCTTAGATAGAACAATTTAGCCTCATTTTGAGAGGTGCCATTCAAAATTTTCATCCCGCCAACTCTCTACATGTGTGTGGGTTCAGGCCTAATAGACACGCAGTCCATGTGGTCATGTGCTCTATCCTAATTCTCTCAACATGCGCTCTACGTGACTGTCCTTTGTTCAACCATGCACTAGTCTCTTTTTTTCAAAATTGTAAGGCTTTATAATCCCATTTCCACCAAGTATTGTAGATTTACTTTAGGCACTTTGTAAGAGCCATCAAAAGTAGGATTGGAATTCATTCTTGCATAGATAATTTAGAACACACATAGACATCTAGGGAGGCTAAAAATAAACTTTGCATCTTTTACTTTCCACGTGGATAGCTTAAATTTTATCATTTGAATTTCATTAAAATATTTTATTTTACAAAAACATCACATTAATTCGAGACTAGAAGGCTATTTAGATAATCTTGGAGTATGCTCTTTCTTCACACCCTTGTGTGATCTTGGAAATCAGAAAAATAGATTGCTTGAAGAAACCTTTATCTCCCTTTAAATCAACCATTTTAGGAGAGGCCAATACCTATTATCTTGTTTTTGAAACATAATCTCAAATAATTATAAGGGCCCAAACATGCCCACATGTGCACAACATTAGGATAGTTTCAAATTTCTAGAGTAAATCACTTAGGACGTTTAAAGCATTGTAAGGGCTCACACATGCCCACATGTTCACAATCCAAGAATAGTTTCAAAGATTTCTTAGATTAGATAGCATTCTAGGGAGGTTAAAGCTCAAAAGTAAGGACCCACATGTTCACCATGCTAGTTACTTAGGTATTTTTTAATTGTTGCAAGGATTGTTTGTGAAATCTAGTAAGTTATAAGTAAGCAACTGTTATAGAAAGATTTGCCTCACAATTGATATCTTGCACAGAGAGCCTTTTTCCATTTCCCTATGCAGACTTATCAACCCCCTTTTGATAAATCCAGAGCCAAAAATATATATTTTTCCACATATACACTCCCTAACTTCTTTGAAAGATGCGTATACACTTGTTGCTCCACTACAGCTCGCGTGTATCAGTATTTGTGCCAGAAAATACAAAATGAGGTCGGGTTTCCATGTCACAAAAAAAGATCTCTGATATTTGGCCTTCCATATACTGGAAACATTTCGACTCAGCCCTTCAATTGCATTTTGGAGGCTATAAGAGCACTATTTCGAGCTATGGAAAAAGAGGAGAAAGAATTCAACTTTGAGAGCAAAGTTACTATAGAGAAATTACTTCATATTGAGCTTGCATCCCTTTGTCCCTCAAGTTTGAACACAGTGTTCAGCCCCCAAGATATTTCCTTATTGTCGAGAGGACCTCATTACCTCTTTGCTATGAGATTTCCTTTGGTGGAGGATTGAAGTGGTGGAGACCCAGTTGGAAGGAACTTGGTTTCTTGGTTTCGAACCGTGTCGACACAAAAGTTTGTAATGATGATACTTCTATCGATCAATTATTAATAGAAACACGCCTTTCCCATCCTATCGATATCTTGCAAATATATGATGATTATCCATGGGAATGTTTGTAATGTTTATTAATGGATTTTGCTATCTGATGTGCTAACTCATTTTATACATTGTCACTGTATACTTGCATTGCTTGTTTGTTGAGGACTTCTTGCAGGTGTAAAGCTTTGGGTCAAAGTGCTCAATGGTGGAATGGCATCAAACGATTGGATCGAGGTAGGCTTCTTCCTCGTATTGCACATTTGTTTATATAGAACATGTTGGAATTGAGTTGATTTCTGTAGGCATCCCTTTCTTTTGTGGTTTACCCTTGGCCATAGAGATTTTTTCCCTTGTAACAGAATTGGTGACTCCAATGGGGAGAGATCTTCCATCTAAGGGTTGAAGTATTTTTTCTTCTTACATTGCTCTTTGTCCTTTGTGTTTCTTATCATATCATAGTTGGACAAAGTTTGTTCACTCTGGGTCTAAGTTTTTCATCCTTTTTCCCTTGCCTAGCTTTGTTTTAAAAGATATACACCATTTTTTCCCTGAGAGTTGCGTATACATGCTTGTTGTTCCACTACAAGAGGCGTGTATACACCCTTTTCTCTTGAACAATCACGTATACCACTTCCCCTTGCTTTCTTTCTTTGTTTAGTGATTGCTGGGTAGGTTTTAAGGATCATTGAGCCTTCTTATGTCTTTGTGGTGCCTGTTGAGATTATCTGGGATGATAGGAAAACTGTATGGAGTTGAATTTTTGGGTGGTGTCTTTCTCTTTTTTTTCATTTTTTATTTGTACTTGGTATTTGGGTTGTATGCTTAGTTGCTTGGTATTCTGCTTGAGTGATTTCTTTTATACACGGTAGAAGTTATATATCAAGTTGCTTATCAGTCCATGCATTTTCTTTTTAATACATTGAAAATACCAAAAATATAGGTATTTTGCATTGGTTGGTATTTTTGTCTTGGAACCTTTATCATTAGCTTAGCACACTTAGAGAAAGATTGCATTTTACTTCTAAGTTGTAGAGTTAAAATTGAAGATTGCACTGTTTTTATTTAGCATATCATTCACTGAAAATTTAAAGTTAGGCTTTGCATTATATCTATTTTTATTTTCATGTAGAGTCATAACACCATGAGTTTCATTTCCATACCTTTTTGAGTAATTACGGCCAATAAAATTCACGCTTTAAACTAAAAATGATTAGTAATGATTTTATTGTTTAGGGTGCATAAACTAGCCTAGGATTTAGTGCCTTGGAATAGGATTTTGTGAATAAACTTCTCCAAGGCAATTAAATCAACATATGTGTCTGAGACATGGAGTTGAGAAATCCATTGTATAATTGGTAATATCAGGAGGCTCTACTCACACCAAAGTTAAGAACGAGGTTGTGCAAAGTTTGTTGAAGGGATAACCCCTGGATACTCACCTAGTGTCAGAGATATTTCTATGGATTTATTCATATTTGGGGATCTTGCTAGTATCCATACCTCTGTGAGAGGTGGTACTTTCAAGTTTGTGGGCTTTGCTACCATGCCCATACGGTAATCCACACTTACGACTATTCACCTGTGCATTGGTTATATAGTGTTTGATTAGTTACTTGACCTAGGTTTCTCATAGGTTACTTGCAGGGGGTATTATTCTTGTATCTTGAGTCAAATAGGGGTCAAACAACACACAACCTTTATGGAAGATTACCTCTCTGGGGGGATTTGACCGACTGGTTTTTAAGCCTATGAGGGCCCTTATAAATGATTATGTTACCTCCAAACTTTAGCAGGGAGTCTCAGGTCCCTCCTGGATGAGGCATAACTTCTTTAGTGAGGGGGTCCACTCAGCCACTTTAGCCCATTTGCATGCATATTGGCCATTTGAATTTATGGGTGCTTATTACACCCCACCCATGTATCTTTCATCTTCCATGTCAGTCCCTTTAAACACTTTTTCTACACCAGTTCCTCAAGTACCCCCTGGTCATCCGTATGGGGAGAATCAATTTTATAGTTCGGGCTACCCTCCTTATGGGACACCCTCACAAGGGGGCAACATATATCCTCACTCAAATAATTCTTATCCTACCTCAGTCTCTTTATAGACCTCAGTGATGATGCCCATCCAGACCTCTTCAAACCACCTTGGCATAAACCACCATGTTTATGGGCCAGGACAGGGAGTATACTAGGATCCTTTCTTCCCTGAAATGTTTTAGAATCAATCTTTTTCGAGACCTTGGAATCAAATACTATAATTTATCGCTAGCCCAACCACTGTAAGACACACTAGTGCACCATCACCCACCTTTGCTAGTCATGTCGGAGATGAGTCGACACTTTCTACAAATCATGTCAAGAACTCGCTTCCAACCTCTACCAATTATGTTGGGGGCACCATCCTTTTCACCCCAAATCATAGCCGTGTCACGTCTCTGAATCCTATTCATCATACAGGAGATGACTCTCTTTCCTCAGCCAGTCTCATCGAGAAACCTAAACGTCTCAGACGTAAGCCTAAATTCCTTTGTAGGACTCGTGAAGGAATCCATCTTACTCACTTGTGCCCAGTGATTGTCGGGATACCAGAGGCATGGAGCTTGCCCAAAATCCCTTCAGACTCCGAGACACCCATGGTTCCTCCTCACACCACGTCACCTTTAATGATCCCGACGGTCTCATGGCCAATACTTTCCTCTAACCTCACCCCCTCCACGGAGGGTGAAGTGTCTCCTACCCCCGTTACCATGCATCCTCTTCAACCTATAATTGAAGAAGTGACCACACCGGTTCCATTTATTGTCAAACTGACTCTCCCTAAAAAGAGTGATGCACCCTCCAGTCACGTCATCAACATTCCAAGTCTTCTTCCTTCTGAACAAGAGAGATTCATTCTTCCTCTGAATACTCTCTCTCTGAGTTATGACGAGGTCTCCTTCGACTAGGACGACCTGACGAGACATCCCATACCCCCACCTATGTCTATTCCACTAAGAGACATTATTTGAACCATAACAGAGACTATGTACTTCATTAGCACTTTCTCCTCCTTGACTTGGAGTGCTTTAGGCTTTCCCAAGATTTTGTCAGCTATCCGCAGGATACTGACCCTCGGCAAAAGGTCAGGATGGGAGCCTTGGCCTCCCCCTTACATGTTGATTAGAACTAAAAATGAGTCTTAGTTAATCTCTTTTCCGACTCATTATTAAAAATTGAAAAGATCGTCGAGTGATTTGTCCCTTTGACACTCGTTAAAATTGGATTTGAAATATCATGAATCTTAGTTAAGCTCTTTTCCAACTCGCTATAAAAAATGGAAAAGATCGTCGAGTGAACTTGTCTTTTTCACACTCGTAAATTGGATTTGAAAAGATGTCTATTTGGCACAAGTCTACCCCTTTTTCACACCAAGCAGACTAAAAGATATAGAAAAGGACATTTTTTGGTGTTAAATTGTGATTGCATCTCATGCCCTTGCTTGCAGTATTGAGCCTTTAGCCAATTCTCTCTTTGTGTTATAAACCATGGCCCAAGCAGTTTGCATCCTCAACCAAGCAGAGCCTTGTTTATATCCTTCACAATTTGACACCCTATACCCTAGAAGGAACATCACCCCGAGTGTCCATCTCCCTCATGCATTTCCTTGCATTGAACATAGGTATGTTCCACTGTTGGAACTAGTTTTGCTTACTTGCGACACTTGTTCCCTCCTCTATATCATAGCATTCACTTTTTATGAAAAAAAACAAAAAAATATGGGCGAGAAGGGAGTACTACATTGTAATTGGCTTCAGTTGTGTTGCCTTTGAACAGAGCACAAAGTTATTGAATCCTTGTGTCATCATAATTTTAGGTTTATCATAGCCTGAGGAAGCTGATCTCATTATAGAATTTTCTCTACCGACTGGTTAATATTCCAGTCACTATAGAGAACATTATGGATGCCTCCTGCATCTAGTTGTCACATCATTAAGTCTATGCTATCGGAGTCCACTGTATGTCTCATGCTCTTGTTCAAAGGAAGTCTATAAACTTGTGTTTGCCACTCAGAAATCTTGACTTTGCATGTTAGCCATACCCTTAGTTTGTCTTAGAATCACATGATACTTTGGTCTTATGATGTACCCTAGTCCTACTTTCATCATTGGTAGGTCACCTTGAACCCAACAATTGACATTTCATCATGGGTCATTGACTGGTGGTTTCTCTTGTGTTCGATGGAAAGACATCTATTCACACTTTGGGATTTGTGCAGTGTCTTGGATGCCATTAACCTTATTGGTGGTTTCCTCACCTTTGTTAGAAGTTTCCATCATTGGCCACTATTCAGAGGGTCTTTTTCATGTACCAGTTGCATTTGGCACACGCAAAAGATGCATAGGGTCATTGGTTCATGAACATGTTCTTCGTTTGATCTCCACCAAATCATGAAGGTATTTCTTTGTTCCTCGCACTGACTTATGAGAGATTCATTAATGCTCTCCTTTCAGTGGGTCTCTTTCCATCGACTTCAGCTCATGTATTCTAGATACAAGACCTAGAGTTTTATGAATACCTTGAGGCTTTCAGTCATTAGTGGCAGACTCTCTTGCCATTGACAGATGGGAATACATCAATGTCTCCTGATCAATGGATCTCTCAAGTGTTTGACACCAGCTCCTTTTTTCACATTTGTAGATATGCACTCGGTGCCTTGATACCTACTTTCATCATTGGTAATCTGTCTCACATTTGTTAACAGTATACCTCAATGATCGATAATAAAACGATGTCTCATTGCGTTTGACCTCAACTCATTTATTCACATGATGTAGACTTGCACCATTGGTGGATTGTATTGAAGACTTAAAGACATCACTTTGTGGATGCAGTTTTCCTGAGTTGTTCTTCCGTTTCATTGGACCAATACCTATTTGACTTCAGCGATCATGGGAGATTATATTTTACTCCATGGTATACATATATATTTAGATTGATTTTGAGACTGGTTTCACTGGTCCTTGTTTGTGACTATGACAACTATTGGCATGTAACCGCATTTATACTTGCCTACTCATGGCCATGAACACTTGTTGGTATATTTTCCACATGGATATGCATTGTATGCTTGGCAAACATGTATGCAAAGTTAGTACATAATGTAATGAGCAATTGAGTTCATCCAGTTGGTTCTCTACCACTCCACTTATGGGTTATTTATAATGTATTTCGTCCATCACAGATACTCCTCTAATCTCACACACTAGGGGGCATATGTTATAGCAATATTTGCCTCACCATTGGTATCTTGCACAGAGGGCCTTTTTCCATTTCCCTATGCAGACTTATCAACCCCCTTTTGATAAATCTAGAGCCAAAAATATGTATTTTTCCACATATACACTCCCTAACTTCTTTGCAAGATGCATATATGCTTGATGCTCCACTACAACTCGCGTATATCGGGATTTGTGCCAGAAAATACAAAATGAGGTCAGGTTTCCATGTCACGAAAAAATATCTCTGATTTTTGGCCTTCCATATACTAGAAACATTCTGAATCGGCCCTTCAGTTGCATTCTGGAGGCTATAAGAGAACAATTTCGAGCTATGGAAAAAGAGGAGAAAGCATTCAAATTTGAGAGCAAAGTTACTTTAGAGAAATTAATTCATATTGAGTCTACATCCCTTTGTCCCTCAAGTCTGAACACAGTGTTCAACCCCGAAGCTCTTTCCTTATTGTCGAGAGGACCTCATTACCTCTTTGCTATGAGCTTCCCTTTGGTGGAGGATTGAAGTGGTGGAGACCTAGTTGGAAGGAACTTGGTTTCTTAGTTTTGAACCGTGTCAACACAGAAGTCTATAATGTTGATACTTCTATTGATCAATTATTAATGGAAATACTCCTTTCCTGTCCTATCGATATCTTGAAAATATATTATTATTATCCATGGGCATGTTTGTAATGTTTATTAATGGATTGTGCTATATGATGTGCTAACTCATTTTATACATTGTCACCGTATACTTGCATCGCTTGTTTGTTGATAACTTCTTGCAGGTGTAAAGCTTTGGGTCAAAGTGCTCAACAGTGGAATGACAACAAACGATTGGATCGAGATAGGCTTCTTCCTCGTATTGCACATTTGTTTATATAGCACATGTTGGAATTGAGTTTATTTCTGCAGTCATACCTATCTGTTGTGGTTTACCCTTGGCCATAGAGAGTTTTTCCCTTGTAACAACAACCATTGTAAAGGACCAAGCAATGTCCACATGCCAAAATTTTCTCATTTAAATTATTAAAAAATCCTCATTCACTATCATTTATTTCACACATCATCACATATTCAAGAGGTGTTTTTTGGATACTTGAAACTGTAATATTCTCTTCTCCTCATGCCCATAAGTGATCTGGGAGAATAATAAGGGATTCACTTGTTTGAAAAAATATTTTTCTCACCCCACTCTTAATCAACGAAGTTGGTCCATGACTCCAACTTCACATCCCACTTTCAAAATTCTAAAGGCAACCAAAATTAACCCACTTCTAACCTCCATAGAAGTAACACAAGATAATTTGGTATTATAAGTTATGATTTTTGGGCTAGGCATCCAAGTAACTCCCCATCATCATTTTTTCATTGAAACTTAGAAAGTTGCAAAATAGGATAGACAAATCCTCCCATTCAAGAATTGCTACAACATAAGGCAGGGAGAAACTCAGCAAGGTTCAAAGGATGAGGTCCATTTGTTTTGTGCATGCCTCCTTGGGTCACCCAACCCTTGGAAAGAATCCAACCTATTACCGATTTTTTAGGCCGAAAATCTAAATGTTGTTCTTGATCAAGGTGACTTAGTGGAAAAAATCTAGGTTTTATCTACCCAAGGTGGCAATTGTGGGATGTAATCAAACCTTAGTCATATTTTGAACGACTATTGGGAAATATCGCTAGTACTTTTGGGATATGCCCCCTTCACCCCTCATTATAACTAATTGTTCATCCCTTCACTAGTATCTCCTGAAGTGGGTTTTGGCCCCACTGTCAAGTGATTTTTTGGATATCTAGTTCTATTTGAGAGTAATGATGTTACATTGGATAGGACACGTGCATTCTTTTTTAATATTCCCCCATGTGGAGTTAGAAAAACCAACCAAACTACCAGTTACATTTTTATTTTATGTATGATCGTCACCATTTGATTACATGTAGTTTATGAATACATTGTTTCAGTAATTGATAAACAACTTATTATATATGTTCTTATCATTACCAACATAACATATCCACAAATAGTCTAGAATCATAGGAGAACTACAACATCCCTGTTGTTCTAAACACTTGAAAAACCTCCCCCCAATTTTGGGAGGTATCCCCTACTTGGATGATACATAAGCACAACCCTCACATGCACCAACAAGTGCCACAGTCCTAGGATAAACCTTTCTTGTATCTACTTTTTTGGGTACCAACACCCAAAACAACTCACATACTATCCTTCCATCACAAGGAGGTAGAGCCCAACCTTCTTTGCAAGGAACAAGCTCTCAACCATGCTCACAAGGAACATTTCACCAACCATCACATACAATGGTTGGTACTCCCCCCTCCATTCCATACTTTACATCTCTCAATATCCCATATTTGACCAAAATAACGAGCAATCCCATATTACATGACCCCACTTGTCCAAATATGCCCACTAATCTACCTTCTGATATTCCAAAATTCAAAGGAAAGCCCAGAGAAGACCCCACCAATAACATAATGTCTTTTCACCTTGTTGTTCTTCTAATAACATCATGGAATATTTTGTTCACTTACGTTTGTTCCAAATAAATCTCACTAGTCCCTCTACTAAGTGGTATGTGGACGACAAAGTTGGGTCACACTCAACCTTTAAGTCATTAGCGAAATCATTTTTATCCTTCTTCCAACTCCTAGTGCATCATGAAACTGGCTTGGAAATCCTATCAAAATTCATACAAACCTCTATCATTCATTTAACTGATCACATCCATGAATGGAGAAGAAGAAGAAGTATTTTCAAAGAAGATACCACCCTCCAACAATGACTAGACTGGTTCCTCAGATCATTAGTCCCTCTCCTCACCAAGGATGTTGCCACTGCTTCCCCCCAAACTGAAGACGAGGCCATAACCAAGGCCCAATAGTTTGACTTAATCTACACTCAATCGGGTACCTCTATACCATATTACCTGATTCTCCTCGTCCCTTACCATTTAGTCAAGACAAACCTGGAACATCACATGTTGTCGATGGGTTGATTGGGTCCATGTCCCATACTCACCCACATGCTCAATAAATATCTATGTTTTGGGTCAATCCTTACCAACCACCATATGGGGGAACCCCATACTACCCTCTCTCACCATATCAACCTCCATTCATGGCACCCCCCCTCCAATCATGGGACCACCAGTACCTTCCCCCCCGATACACCCAGTACCCATACAACTGGTAGTACCCTTGCCATCCACAGGTTATACTCCTAACCTTATGGGAGGTACATCCATGTCATAAATCCCGTACAAACATCGCCAAGGTAACCCTTACTATCCCTTCCCTAGTCCTCCTCAACTGATAGTCCCAAGACATGGCCAATAGTAGGCAAGGGTAAATTTTATCCAACCATCACCTATTGAAAATTTTCAATATTTTGAAAAATTGAATACAACGAACCCCCCTCAACCACCCAAAAAAACCGACAAAAGGGGAAGAATAGAAACCAAGGACAAGGGGGAAACCCCCAACATCCAAATCCCCCAGCTAGGGGAAACCAAAACCAGGCTAACCAAAATCCCCAAGGGGTAAATAACAATGGATAACCACACCAAGGAAGGAGTAATAACCTTCAAACCAATTTCCCATGTGCATTATGTGGTGAGTACAACCATTACACCCATCATTTTCCCCAAATAGATGATATCAAGAGGATGAAGGAAGTTATGAATCCCCCATGCCCTCCTTCCCCCCAAGGGCCATCTCAGGTACCTCCCAACTACATGCCACCACCAAAATCGATGGTTTTTCAAAACTCAATCCCTCACCAAGGGGTCATCAACATACAACTAGACACATCCCCCCACCCACAACCGATAGGACAATTCCCTCCTCCGAGCCAACCGCANTGAGTCCTCCCAATTTTCTATCGAAAAATCTTTAATGACTCCCTATCCCAACCCTGAAGCCACCAACTGCATTCCTCAAATACCATTATGCAAGAATATGCACAACCAACATGCTTGGGTGGCCCATAGCTACATCCTTGTGGAAGACCTTTCACAATCCCCCACTTCCATCTAAGTACTTTAGGTTCTCCACACATGTCCTTCCCAAAGGAAGGCTTTTCTTTCACAATTGGGAGCATTTGACTCAACATACACCCGTTTAATCACTTTTGATTTAGACAAAGGAGACCCATGTCTCCCATACCTAGTTTCCTTCCAAATTCCATTCATGATCAAAAACATCATTGTTCACCATTGCATCATTGATGAGAGGGAATCCACTTGCATCATGCCCAAACATGTATGGAAATAACTAGGATCCCTCGAGTTAATCCCCTCAACCATAACCCTTCAAGATTACGATGGGAGAACTTCCCAACCAGAAGGTCTTTACCAAAATGTCCCTATAGAATTAGGGGGAAAAACC
>JASDQU010435503.1:91815-108212 GCA_032191745.1 Picea mariana | reverse complement strand
ATTCTCTATATTTTCAAATTATCAAGGTTTGAAACATCACAAAAAATAAGATATAGCAAAAGTTCCAAGCTGACCGGTTTGAAACTGATTTCAGGAGCATTCAACAACCCTAACTTCCAAAAGGCATATCTTCAAAAGTATAGCAAATCGAAAAATGTTATTTTTATAACATGTACATCAATATATCTCCTTTGTATTTGCAAAATTACAGACTCTGAAATTTCTGAGAAATAAATTTATCGCGAAAATGCCAAGATGACGTTAAATTGATTTCACAATTGAATCTTTGCTAATACATTTTTCACACACTCACCTTCTCTCAATGATTTCTCTTTTTATACTTTTTTATAACCATTCATTAAGGGACATGTCCATTAATTAAATAACTAATTCCCAATACCATGGGAAAATACCCCAAACCCATGAGTTTGAAACCACCATTTCGCTAAATTTTAATTTTTCATATGCACCTCTTTTTTAATATACTTGTAGACCTATATATATAAATCAATCTTGGAAATGTTGTGTGTATTGTGATGTTGTGTCCATTAGTTAAATAATTAATTCACAATACCATGGGAAAATGCCCCAAATACCATGAGAAAATACTCCAAACCATGGAAAAATACACCAAACCCATGTGTTTTAAATGGTGGTTTGGTGTATTTTCCCATCGTTTGAAGTATTTTCCGATGGTATTTGGGGCATTTCCCCATGGTATTGGGAATTAATTATTTAACTAATAGACACAGCATCACAATACACACAACATTTCCAATATTGATTTACATATATAGGTCTACAAGTATATTAAAAAGGTGGTGCATGTGAAAAATTAAAAAGTGAAATGGTGGTTTCAAGCCCATGGTTTTGGGTCATTTACCCATGGTTTGCAGTATTTTCCCATCGTATTGGGAATTAGTTATTTATTTAATGGACATGTCCCTTAATGAAGAGTTATGAAAAAGTATAAAAAGAGAAATCATTGAGAGAAGGTGAGTGTGTGAAAAATGGATTAGCAAAGATTCAATTGTGAAATCAATTTATGGTCATCTTGGCATTTTCCCGATATTTGTTTTCTAGGACATTTCAGACCTTGTAATTTTGAAAATAAAAAGGAGACATATTGATGTACATGTGATAAAACTATCATATTTCAATTCCCTATACTTTCGGAGATATGCCTTCTGGAAGTTAGGGTTGTTGAATGCTCCAAGATTTAGGAACTGATAAAATTTCCAAGATGACTTGTGATAAAAATATCATCGATTTGTTAAGTACATTTATTTAGGATTTCACTTCGTAAAATTTACCATTTCACTTGAGTTATTTGGACATGCACTCTAACCCACACTTCATTCGTTATACCACACCTATGGCCCATAACTTATGAATGCCTAAAAAATAGAGAGATGTTTTTCTTAAATTACCTATAGATTGACTTGAACATGTATAGTTTGGAAAATCAACATCCATGGTTTCCTAGTATGGAGAAAGAATTTCTTCTATAATATATGCAATGGCTAGGTCACGGCTAGCTATGCTATCCAAACATTCTTAAACATGTTGATGTGACACTTTTTCACTTTGTTTAAGGTGTATTTTTGGTATACTAAATCCCCATCTCACTAAAAACTCGCTTATAAACTTACAATATCCTTTTTTTTGGATAGGTTCTAGTGTTTCTTAGAATCTTATATCTCCATTAATCCTTCACTTGGTAAACACAACTATAATTGGTGTATCCTTATTACTAGTTTCTATATTTCCTTTTGTTGGATTAATTTGTTGCAAGTTGTGGTGTTTTGTCTCTATCCTTTGTAATTTTTGTGAACCCTCATGCCCACCTTGAACACATTTGTGAGAAGGGAGGTAATATTATCTATTGAGGATACATGAAGTCACATACTTGCATTAATATATAGATATTTTGTGTCACATACTTGCATTAATATATAGATATTTTGTGTGTTGTGTGGTTTTTTCTTCTCATTTCTTTTGAATGTAAATCATCCTTACTTATAAGGAAAGATTGGCATTTAATTAGGTAAGTTAAAGGTACCTCTAATTGATTTACTTAGTTTTCTTAGTGTCTTTTCCCTAATCCCAAGTTGCTACCATTATATTATCTTACATTAGACTCACACTCACACTCATTTAAATTTTTTCACCATCAAAGAGAAAAATAAACCCAAAGTTTCTATCCTTATTTACTTTATCATTAAAAGAATTCGGTAATTAAACTAGTTATAGATTCTATTTTCTTCATTGGTTAACTAAGGTGTGTTCTACCATCAATAACTTCGGTTTTTAGATTTGCTTATTAGTTTGTGACCTTCGTGTTGCAGGGACTCTTAGTAATCGGTTCTTCGTTGTTATATTAATCTCTACACACAAATCTATGTAGCAGGGACTTTTAGTAATCGGTTCTTCGTTGTTATATTAATCTATGCACACAAATCTATGTAAAATAACCATTTTAACCAAACTTTTTGAAAACTCATACAATTTTGGTGTTCAAGTTTAATTTTTAAGTTTTTTATTTGGCCTCATATCGACGCAGAGAGAGGAAATTTTCTTGATTGTTTGGATTTGAATTTACGAAACATGATAATTTTTATAGTATATATGGAAAGGTCGATTAATGTTAGGCTTCAATGTACCATTAATTTCAAACATTTAATTTTTCATCCATATTTGTTATATAGGCCATAGTTGTTCCAAACATGTCCAGTGGCAACAAGGTGTCAACAACTTCACCCAGTGGCAGCGACTTGGTTTCACCCAGTGACAGCGAATTCACCGAGTGTGTAACATGCATCATTGCAGTGGCATCATAGTTACTCTCTGAAATTTGTGCTCACCAACTGGCCAGACCCTCAAACCCTCAGCGCCTCATCCTGCTCATAGTTTATCTTCTGCTCACCGTTTATCTCCATGGAAAACTTAACGTTGGGGCACCTCATCCTCCTCATAGTTTATCTTCCTACTCACCGTTTATCTCCATGGAAAACTTAATGTTGGGGCATCAGAAAACTCAGTCAAGGACATTACATGCAACAGAAAGTGCAATGAACAATGAATTTCATTCTTTTGAATAACTTATGAGAACGAGCCTTAGTAGCTTCAACTTACCTCGTTTTCCTTTTTTCATTTATTGCAGGCATATCGAATGGGAATGGTTCTATTTGTGGCTAGCACACGTTGCTCTCCATAGGTGGTATGGACATCAAATTGAATTCGTTCAGTCCCAAGGCAGTGTAGAGATGGACCAACACTCCGGTGGTAAGCCCTAGACCCTGTAATGAACAAAATACATATTTATTAAACCTGCAATGAACAATGGATTTCAATTTTGAAGGACTTATGAGAACGAGCCTTNTTATGGCTGAAGATACACCATGTCCAGACAGAAATCTCTGCGATGAGAACACTGAGGCATCCCAACATGTGCAACTGTACGAAGTCATTTTGAATGAAAACAAAATATGTATTCTGATGGAGTATGTCAAACGAGAAGACCTAGTTACGAAGATATTAGAGGGAAAAACGAAGCCAGACGAAGACACAAAGAGGAAATATTTCCAGAAGTTGATCAGCACCGTGGAATTTTGTCACAGTAAAGGCATTTATCACAGAGACCTGAAGCTTGAACATGTTCTCGTAGAAAAAAACGATAACGTCAAGGTAATCGATTTTGGGCTGAGCGCAATGAAGGAGAATGCAGGGGAGTACCACTTATTTCGCACGCAGTGCCGAACAGTCAGATTCATTGCACCGGAGGTTCTAAACGGCGAGGCCTACGATGGCGCCAAGGAAGAGTCAATATATAAAGCACCTGGGCACTTTGTAATATGGAATGATTTATTACATGAGAGAACTGCTTCCAGAGCTACCTTTGTCATTGGTGTTGAAACAAATCCTTATTCCTTCTTAAGGATGTTTGTCGGATGAATTCGTTCGCTAAGAGAACCGGATAACTCATTTTCTTGAGGCTTTAAGTCTCTTTCCATGTAACCTTAGGAATTGAAATTTTGCGAGCATTTTTTTGGTAAACATCTATACTTGTGACCTTCCACCTTATCTCACCCTTGTTAATGCAACCACGCAACTACTAGTTTCTAGAGCCCAACAATCGTGACCAATTATTGAACAGTATAGTCGAAATCATGATTGTAATAATCATTCTGTATGCAAAGTCAGATCTTTTTATTTTTAAGGTCCAACATAGTTTATGAAGAAGAAAAGTGTTTATAAATCTTATCCAACAATTGTCGAGAGCTCTAAAAATTAATCGATATGCCATTAGAACGATTAATTTATTTTTTTTGGTTGTATATAGAACTAGCACAACAGCCAAATAGCTGCTGGTGAACGCTGAGAGACCGATAAGATGAAACTAATCCTTAAAAGAATATATTAAATTTTATTATTGATTAACAAATAAACGGTTCAACTTCATTTATGTGGTGTTAATATTTTAATTTCTGTTAATCACTTACGTGGCAATCAGTTAGCTATCAAAGTAATTTTTAAATATGATTAGATAAATGTAAAAAAGTAAACACATAAACGGATGTCTTTATAATAGCTAGAAAGTTAATGATTGAAATCACAGCGATTTATTTTGTGTGACTACTAAGAATATTCCAGCCATATTTAATCCTGTCCATAGAAAACTTATTAAGCACTAAACCCCTATTAAATCTGCTCATTATCAATAGATGTACGCCTTTCGGCGTAAAAATTGAACTTACTACATCAATGATTAATCCACATTACCACTCCAATTGTATCGAATTATATCAGAAAATAAATTCCAGAAAGTCATTCATTTTTGTATCTAATTACATCAATATTTAAAATCTAAAATATTATTCAATTATATCGATTACCTATAACTGTGGTTATGGGTCATCTCCTACAACTAGATCTGTATCGGCATCTTAACCTGCCCCGTAGAATATAGTGCTTATACCTGTCGAGAGACTTGTTTCATTCTGTACATGCTCCTCCTACCTTTTCCCTGCTTCTAGGTCAATTTCATTTTGGGGACTAGGTAGTAGCTATCGATATCGAAGCCATATGAGTGATGCATGGAGACCATCTGGAGCAGCCACACATGCATGTAAGCCAGGTGGAATCACTGCCACTACTTGCTCTAAAACCTAAAAAAAAATATAAAGTTTTGGTTGTGTGAATAGGCACATGGCTTTACGACCTGCTCAAAACCAGGCCATTTATGATTATGTCATATCAGAAACCTAAATCGCTCATTGCTATTGTAAACTAAATCGCTATTGTAACCTAAATTTATATTGCAACCCAAAATTTAATTGCAACCTAAATCACTCATTTCTATTGTATCCTAAATCACTCAATGCTATTGTAACCTAAATTTCTAAATAAAAAAACTAAATCAATCATTGCTACATAACCTAAATCATAATTGAAGAAAACAAGTAAACCATAAACAATAAATATAGCGATTTATGATTTATGATATATGTTTTTTTGATTTATGGTTTATAGCGATGAGCAATTTAGGTTTAGCGATGAGTGATTTAGGTTCATTGCTAAACATAAATCACAAAATCAGAAACCTAAATCGTTCATTTCTATGTGACCTGTAAACTGTAAATCATAATTGGAGAAAACTTGTAAACCGTAAATGGTAAATTATAAGAAACTATAGCCATGTTTAATGAGTTGTCTTACACTTAACAAATTATGTTTCAGATCTGGAACATGATAGACATTGTTTATGTCTTTCTTTACATTCTGTTTAGTAAGAATAGGAATAATTCATTTTCCTTGAACTTTGACTAAGTAATTATTTCCAAGTGTAATATCAGATGAGATTGAAGAATCAATGCATGGAAGTAATTCTTTGTTACCTGTCATGTGATTGTTGCATCCATTGTCCAACAACCAGAGATCTTTAGGCTATTCTTCAGTCTTGTGGCATGAGAGAAACATACCTCCTGAGTTTTCTCCCGTGTGGTTTGACACATGTGCTCTGCCTGAGAGTTGATCTGCTTGCTTCTTCCTGCATTCAGATTCATAGTGCCCATACTTTTTGTAGTAATAGAATTGAATGCTTGATTTCTCATTTGATCTTATCCCTCTGCCTCTTTGAGGCTGGAAATTCTGTTGTTGATTTTGTTGCTATTGTCTTTGACCTTGGAAATTTTGATTCGGATATTGTTGTCTATTACCTCCACTGGAGTGAGGATTACTTTGATTATTCCCTCTTCCTTGGTGACCTCTGCCTCTCCCTCTGCTGAAGGAGAATTGAGTTTTGAAGGCATTGGAGATTGACTCATCTAGATGCAGTCTGGTCTCACGTGTCACCAGAGAACCAATTAATTCATCTATTGAAAAACTAGACAGATCCTTGGATTCAAGGATTGTTGTTACAACCATTTTGAATTTCTTGGGTAAACTTCTGAGGATTTTCTCAACAATTCGTTGATTAGTGATGGGTTCGCCAGTCAATCTGATCTGGTTCACGATGCCCATGACTCTGGTCATGAACTGATCAACATTTTCGACTCTATCATTCTTAAAGTCTCGAATTGTGTCCTCAAGGTCTGCAGTTTAACTGTTTTGACCCTGTCATTTCCTTGGTAGGAAGATTTAAGGATGTCCCGGGCCTGTTTTGAAGTACCAGCGCCTGTGATTTTTGAGAAAATCGAGTCATCCACAGAATTTTGAATCCAAAATTTTGCCTTATTTTCTTTGTTCCTCAGTGTTGCCTGAGCAGTTCTCTGTGGATTTGACATGGAAGAAAGGGCGGCTAGATCTGGTTCCACATATCCAATATCCACTGGATCCCAGCACTCTTGTGCTTGCAAGAAGGATCTCATCCGAAGAGAGCAAAACTCGTAATTCTTTCCCAGAAGAAGTGGACCCTGAGGTGGTCCTAAATTGCTAGACGACGCCATAAAAAAAAAAATTGTAGAAAAAAATATAGGGAAATTTCGTATTTACCTCCGATCGCCGGAACGCCGATTTGTTGATGGCCAAAAAGAGCTTATCGGCCTTGATTTTGGCCTTAGTCACCATGGAATGTGACCACGCGCCTTAATGTTAAAGCGCTACGAGATTTTCTGGTTTTTTTCCTTTCAATTTGCCGAAATGCGAAAGTTGCCTTTGGACAATTTAACGGTCCAGATCTTGCTGTGATCTGACGGTCCAGATGTTATCGGGATATCGTGAATTGGGACTTCGTGAACCCTGATGATGAGCTCTTCTGACTCCTCGATTCCCCGATCTCCGATTTTTCGATGGCGCTTTCCTTTCGGGACTTTCTCGATTCCTTTAATCTTCGCCACGCATCCCAACAGATGGACGGCTCAAGTCTACTTCGAGGGTTTCACCATGGATATTCCCGATCCCTCGTTTTGATGAGATGACGTCAACTGGGCCCCATAACAGAGCTTTCCTCCTATCGAGATTTCATACTTCGAATTTCCAAAAAGCTCGTGCTTCTTGTCCTCAGGATTCCTGAAACGCCGAATCCCGATGTGCCGATGGCCCTTTCCTTTTCGAGACTCTTCCCGAGTCCTTGGATTTACGCCACGCGTCCCCTCAAGATGGACGGTCCTCGTCGTTTCACGATTTCGCGACTTGCGACTCCAAAGTTTCTGTCAACTTGAAAACCCCGGTTGCCGAAACGCTGACAGTTTCCTCGATGTCCACCACGTGTCTGAAAAAATGGATGGATGAGATCTTATCGCTATTTTGTGAATCACGATTTCGCGAGTTTAGAACTCTTGTTGCGACGGTCTTTCAAAACCGCGAACTCCGATATGCTGATTTGACGACACCTGGATCTGCTGCCACCTATCCTCTGAGATGGATGGATCACAATCCTCTTGGGATTTTGCAATTCTTGATGTCAGGATTTCGCATATCGGAGTTTTGGAGAGAAGTCTCCTTCGCTTGTCCAACTCTCGATTCCCAATTTTGCGATGGGATAATATCGAAAGCTCATTATCTTTCTTGATCCAACGGTCCAGAAGAACTCATGATTTCGTGATTCACGAATTCTCACGGCAGTATTCTGATCTTTGTCACCTTGCGAGTCAGTGAAATGTTGAGATCTCGCCACGTAGTTGTTGATGGACGGTCTAGATGATGTCGGGATTTCGTGACTTCACAAGTCAAAATTTCTCTTGTGCGCTACAGAGGATTAAACCTCGTGCACTTTCTCACTGATCCAACGACTGTCGGTCCTCTACGCAAGATCTAACGACTGAAACTATTTCACCTTTTCTACGCTCTCCTCGTCCCTTCTGAACTGGTTTTCTGCTTCGGATCCATTCGCAGGACGAATCTTACAGCCACGATGGCTATTCGTTGCACGTTAGACTCGATCTTTGCTGCATTTGAAGGAATTTTCTTCTGCGGAAGAGAAATTTGTGAATCTTTCAAAGATTTGAAAGAATTTCATGAGTTCTCTGTCCTCTGCTACAATCTTTGACAGATTTGAAGAATTCCTGCAATTCTTTAAACGCTTCTTCTTTCTTTAACAATATTTCATGAACTTGAACAAATGTCCATGAAATCTTCAACGTTTCTGCCTTCTACAGGAATCTTTCACGAATTGGACGAATTCTTCAAGAGTTCCCGCCTCCTGTAGCTCTTTTTCGTGAATCTTTGATGATTCTTGAAAATGTGCAAGAATCTTTAAAGTTTATTCTTCTGCACTCTCTTCTTCCTTCTCGTGTTTCTGCTTCTTGAAACTTTCGAGTGTAGTACGCTCTGCGACCTCTGCAAGCTTCCTACGTTGATCTTTTGAACTTAAGACGATCTACTTCCTCGTGGAGTTTTCCTGCGAGGATCTTTCGAGAGTATGACGAACAGCTCTCCAAACCTTGTGAAAGAGACTATGTCGCGTGCTCTCAAGATCCGTGAAGCTCTGCGCTGTGAGGATCGTGTTTCTCTCCAGCCTGTGTGAAGAGGCTTACTGCTGAAGCTCTGATACCATGATAAATTGTGAAGCAAGAAATGCAAAGAGAAAGAATAGAACAGAAAACAGTATATTAGAATGTATGAAGAATAGTATAGAATGAAGAAGTTCTGAAGAAGTTCAGAAGTGGTTACAATGTAATGGGAAATAGCTGATCTAAATAGGCTCAAGAAAAACAAGAATAGAAAGTATAGCTGGCCAGGACAGCTGGCAGTGTACAGTCAGACTGTTGAGGTTACATTATATTTAACAAAGAGAAGGCCTTAGCTCCTGCCCAAGCATTCTGCTTGACTTCTTGTTGATGCTATGTCAAAAACACTAATATCCTTTCATTTCTCGTGCTCCAATCCATCTACAATCCCTCTACAATAAGATTGTGAATGTTGTAAATGTTGTAGTTGCAAGTACATGGCCTTGTCATGCTTGCAAAGGCGTGAACATAACAACATGAAACATTAGACAAATGTTGTTTGGCAGTAACAACATGACCATAAAAAATGGAACGCCACAAAAACGTGGCCATAATATGAAATGTTGACTAGAAATATTACACCTGTATCGTCCATGGTTCCTGGGATCGAAACAATAGTTGTTCACTCTCAATATGATATTCCAACTGGTATCGTACACAGTGAAGCCACTGCAGCTGAAGAGGAGAGAATTCTTCCAAACCGTTAACATCATGTCTTTACAACACACCCTGCAAGGTGTGGGTTGTCTGGGTGAACCTTGGTAATCATTTTTGCTGAGAATATAAACAAGCAGACGCTAAGGTCTAGGATCGATGGACTAATAAAAGCATGGATCAGATCTACCCTGTGGAGTGATTGTGTTTTTCTGACTTGCACCGGGTTTCCTCTGTACCAGAGTGCAGCTCTGAAACACTACAACAACATTCTCTAATATGAAGTCTACGGTGCCCAAAATATTACACTCCCTATAGAATTGGCGAAGAGAATGTGCAGTACAGTGTGCCTTGGTACCCTGCAATATTGAGGTGATATAACACTAATTGGGTTGATCCTACATGGAGCTCCACCGCTTGATTCTTTTGTGGGCCTGCGGTGTTGGCGAATGCCATGTATTGAGCAATAAATCCCTTCCCTACAACAGCTGCGTTCAAACAGCGGGAAAGGCGTGCACATACAAGATTTGAGCACTACACCTGGACCGAGAGATCAAATGGAACAATGTGGTTCTACCATCTCTAGACGTCTCCCTTCACACTCATGTGCTTACCTTCCTGTCCTTTTGGCAGGGATTTGTTGCTCAGCAACACCCCTTGTTTTTAAAGTAGTTGAGCATGTAGAGTAAATGTAAGTAAACATATTAGTTCTTGTATGTTATAGTAGTTGAGCACATAGAGAAGATGGAATTAACAATACTAGTTCTTGTATGTAATTAAATTAGTTATCATTTTATTTTCTTTAATACTTTGAAAGGTGTTTTTACAACCGTGTATGAAATATTTTTTATCAAATAACACTCACATTACCATATATTAGATTTATAACAAACAATAATAGTAAAATTTACAAATTATAACAATATTATATGTTGAAGAAATACATACACAAATAAACATAAAAATATATTTAAATATATTCAAGAGAGATATGAAAATGACATATAAAAGATGTTATATAGAGAGGTAAAAATAAAAAGAGAAATATAGATTTACACATATATAGAAATATTAAAAAGAGATTATTTTTACAATAATCAAAATTAATTGTTATTAAGCCTAGTATTGGAGGAACTTGTAACTCCAGTGTTGTAGATTGCATTAGTTTGAGACTCAATAAATATACAAAATATGATTTTTGGTATTCTCCAATGGATGAATATTCCTATCACGTACGACTTTTCATATTTATAATTTATGTTACATGTTATTGTGAGAAATACTACCCTACGAATGGGCTAACCTCCCGTTTGGACCAAGACTCCTATATTTGGTCCCAAAAAAGAAGTGAACAAGTGGTTACTACATTCCTTCTGGATCTAACTCAATCAATCAAGCAAGAGAGATGAAGAATGTAGTACACCTTATTGTGATGCTCATCCTCGTTGCTCCAATCCTGATGCTTTATCTCCAAGCTCCTCAACACAACTAAAGTCCTGCAAAGACTAGAAAAGGAACTCTTCCTCCTACTCTAGAAGATTATATAAAGAAATTCTATCTATGAATACTAAAATGGCAATAGACATGAAAATGTAGAAAACATGAACTTGAAGTGAATAGGCCAAGTTGATATTAATTGGAAAGACAAATAAGGAAATTACAAAGTATGATTGATGATCTAGGACTTCTCCAAGTTCTCCTCGTTCATACCTTGCATGAATCTTGACATAAAAATGTAGATGCTTCCTCCAGAATCAAAGGCTTGATACCTATAATCTTCCCGCCTTCACCTTGGAAATACCTTCGATATATAGGCTTGAGAGGCACAACCACCATGAGAAAATGAAGGATATGGTTTTGGATATGGCTCTTTAAGTTGGGATTATATCCTAGGATAGAACCCATAAGGTACAATTTGACCACATCAAACCTCATTCATCAAGAATTGGGCCTTAGGAAAAAGTGGAGGATCCCCAATTTCTCTCTAGCAAGACTGACGCTCCCTTAGAGTTGAACATAGGGAACCATCCTATAAAGTGGAACTCCCCTAAAATTAAAAGGGGGGTTCCATTCCTTGAAGTTTCACTCCCCCAACATGGACATGGGGGCGCCACCCTTCATAAATTCCAAAAACATGGTCGATTTTCCAAGAAAAAGGTGTGATTTTTTCCTTGAAATGATGGGTTTCTTACTCCAATATGACTTAGGGGTCATGGAAAATGTCTTTCATGGTTTCAAGGGGTGGAGACACTCAGTAAAGTGAATGCGATGCTTGGTAATGTGCATACGACACTTGTGACAATGCATGTGACAATTAACAAGGTGTATACGTCACTTTGCGACACTTAACAAGGTGCATACATCACTTTGTGACACTTGCGAAACTTAGGGTGCAAATCTCGAGTGTGACATTTTTGTATGTAATAGATGCCCCCTAAAGTGTGAGGTCATAAGAGAAACTAATGGCTGAAACACTTTATAAGTTCTTTAATGCAAGGGTGTTGGAGTAGGAGAACCTGGCAGAAGCTGCAAACAATCATCGGTCAGTATACAAGTATGTTCCATTTCCATGGCAAGCATACCTATGCTCGGAATAAGAGATAACCCAAAGCATGGTTTCCTACCAATACATTTTGGATCCATGAGAATAATGACTAAGGATATGGCCACCGAAGATACAATGTGGATCCATACCTCCATGATATGAACTAATCGTAGCCATGAAAAATACACAGTGGATCTACGAGATGACAAGACATAGCCACGGATCAATACAATGTGGATCTATGTGACAACATATATATATATATATATATATATATCAGTAAGATTGAAAACATGGTGATTGTACTGAAATATTTTACATGCTCAAATGATCTCCATCGCAGCCTAGGAAAATCATATAACAAAGTGAGCACCCAACCCATGGTCTTCATTCCAATCTCGATGTCGTATGAATCTATCCATGTGAATAAACGATTTGATGTCGAACATGGTAGAAACCACTTGATTACCGATCATTGAGGTATATCTTTAACAAGTGTGAGGGAAATAACAAATGGTGACAATGACTCCCAAGATAGCCTAGTACATTCCAACGAATGTTAATAAATAATTTGATGTCGATCATCCGTGGAATCATCCGATCAGAGGTCAATGATGTAAACCTACTGTCGAAAGCGAGGAGGACTTCCATTGAGGCATGAAGGTCCCAAGGTACTAATTGGTTTCTAAGTCTAATTCCCATATAATGTGTTGAATTCGATAGGAAAAGACTCATCGAAGGATGGCCTTGATGTATCCCCCATCATCAACCTGAAACTAACACAGGAAAGTGATGTGAGATGGTGGACCAAATTAATATGGACTGACATGGGAAATGGAAATTGTTAATACTGTAGATGGATGGTTTGAAGTGAAACTTCCCTTGAACATAATGAGGCATGACATGTGACTTGGAAGCATTGACTCAACGAGTACCAGGAACATAATGTGATGAAAATAAGAGCACTTTTTTACTGAAATAAAAAAGTATAATGACACATGGAATTGGTATGACTCAGATACAAGAATATTACCAAATTGTAAGACGAGGTGAAAAAAGGTGCCATGTTCAAGGGTGACAATAGCTTCCATAAAGGAGTCCAATATCCATCGGATGAGTCCCTCAACATATGCTTAATGAACATGAGGAAGGAGGGGTTCGGTCTTATATGGGTCTTGGATATTGGACTCACATAGGTCCTTCGATGCATAGTTTTACAAGCCCAAAGAAGGTAAACTCAGTGTTTTTTCATGTTTAGAGAGTCTAAAAAAAACTTAAAGATGAATCCATGGATGTATTTTACGTAAATTTAGTCTCCCAAGAATGAAAAAAGTGTAAAACAATACATGGGAGAACTCTTCTAATCATGCTTGATTAGAGTAGTCATTTTTCGTAATTAGTCTTGCGAGGCCGAAAAAGAGATAAACTACCACTCGAAAAACATCCTTTCAAACCTTTTAACGAGTGTGAAAGGAATAAACCTCACTTGAAAATATTTTCGTGTTCAGGGAGTCTGAAAATAGCTTAAAGGATACTCTAAAGAGTTCATTTTTTGTATAGAATTTACGAGTCCTAAAAATAGATAAAAGTGTACTTGGTAACCTATCCTCATGTTTTAACGAGCATGAGAAACTACAAAGACCGATATCGGTAACCTATTCTCATGTATTTATGAGCACGAGAAACAACAAAAACTAAGCTCATTCTAGAAAAGACTACTATGTTACGATGGGAACAAACCCCAAGTGAGGATCACTCCTAGTAGTGTGTCTATCTAGAGGTATTTCTCCACCAGATTGCATGATAGAAGCTACTGGATTTGCTCTAGCATGATGTCTATAGGTTGGAGACCTGCTCCCCCAAGCTTCATTTCATCCATCGATGCTTATGTTATCACCGATTTCTATACCATATGAAGAAAAATGGGTCAACTGACAAAGGTGAATGAAATGAAGGTTAAGTTACGAGATCTAATAAAATACTCGACTCAACATCTATGAGATATGGCAAAAGAATCGACTTAATATTTATGAGATATGGCAAAAGACTCGACTCAATATTTACGAGATCTAGTGAAATACTCGACTCAAAGGGAGAGGTGGTTGTTTCATTTTTTAACGAGATTGACATAGGAAAAGAACTTTTCTTGTGACTTATGGGTTTGATTTATAGAAATTTGTTTCATTTTTTAACCCAGATACAACAAAGACTCCCCTTCATCATCACCTTTTGTATGAACCCTAAAGATAAAGGCCATAGAGTTTACCAACTCACAGTCAGCCTCTGGGATGGTATAGTCAAAAGTAGGAATCGAATGTATGTGCATGATATCAAGTCCAAAATTATTCTAGAGGACTGATAAACTCTAGAGGACCTAGAACAGATTTGATATTCACAAAGCAGGGAGACCTAATGAAACCAATGATACTTAAATAAGAACCCCTAGTATATGATATTTCCACTATGTTTGATTAATATTTGGAGGGGTAATCTTCGTTGTTCTCCAGCACGCGATCTCATGTTTAACCCCTATGTGAGAGAGGGGTCCCAACTATGCTTATATGAAAATTGGATTTTCTCTACCTATCGCAAGATTCTATGTTTGTTTATGGATTTGGAAAGTTATTCTCAACAACTACTCCAAATACCTACACTTAATCTAATGTAGGTTTGCAAATCCTTAGAAAGAAGAGTTTCTAGATAGATTTTAATTAGTTCTTTGATTTTTAGGATGTTGTTTACTCGTGACTTCAACTCCAAAAGAGTGAAACATAATGAGATACAAATATTTATCTATGAAAAGGAGAAAAGTCTTTTTCCATTCCCAAATGCATAAACCCAATGTAGTTTACCTAATGCAAACTACAAACATGTACCACCCAAAAATTTGAATGAAATGATTTTTTGTTCATTTGATTATAAAGGCAATGAAACTATATCAAATGCAATTTATTTCTACTTCCTTACTTTAAATGAAAGAATCCACTGCAGATACAAAGGAATATTAAGTAAAAAGATCGAACGCGAAATGCACTCAAAACTGACGATAACTGAGAGAAACTAAGTGTGAAATAACTCGAGCAATCAAGAACTTAAAAGTTTGAAAAGAAAGCACAATGTATGAATGCCTCCAACAAGAACCCAAACAGTGAAAAAGAGAAAGGGACAATCACTCAAAAATATTTAAAAATTAGAAGCAAGGAAATGCATTCAAGCTAGGTTGTGGTAAGCAAAAGAGACTTAATCATTCAAAAGAGTGATATGTTCTAAAGAAGATTGAAAAGAAACTCAAGACCAATAAAACCTTTGTAGACTTCTTCCAATCAATCAGATAATTGAAAGTATTGTGAGACAAATACCAAACCAAAGAAATACAAGATGAATCAACTTTGAAATCTGGAAGATTTTTGCAAGCTCAACAAAGACCAAAATGTGTTATGAATAACAAATTCCTTCAATCAATAAAATCCGAGAGTAATTGGAGTACTTCTAGGTTGAAGATCCACTCCAACAGTCTGAGCATAAATAGGCCAAAATCCTCTGATTTTTTCAAAAGGAAAAAGTGGCGCTCATGTCATTAAGTAGAAAGAGTGTTATGACACTCTCTATAGGCCTCTAGGGGAGCACTAGTCAGGATATTTGTAATGTCCCTTTCCAAATAGGAGCTCCAGAAGAGGAGGCTTAAGGGTCTAAACCGCCCCATTAGACTATAGCCAGGGCCAAAGAGGGGTAAACAGGGTTACTAGAGGTCACTCCAGTCACAGGTGTTATATTTAGAAAGTGACATTGAGCTAAAAAGGGTTAAAAGCACTTTTAAGTCATTATGAGCTAAAAATAAAAGTCAAGAGTGAATTAGGGTTTTAGAAGTCAACAATGAATTAGGATTTCAGCAGTGACTTAGGGTTTTCGAAGTCAACAGTGAATTAGGGTTTCAATATGATTTAGGGTTTTGGAAATTAACAACGAATTAGGGTTTCAGCATGATTTAGGGTTTTGGAAAGCTATAAAGGAAGGGTCAGTGACCTAATTCATTATTATGCATATTCTGAATTGTCATTAAGGAGAAGAGGCGCATCTCAAGAGAGATAGTTCAGTGTATTCCAGGAGGAAGACACCAGTTGTTTGATTTCAGTGTTGAAAGACACACCCTAGTCACCAAGAAGATCATCTAGGTCTTCCATCATTCTTCATTGATTCTGCAGTGCTCCCATATTCTGGGTATTATATTTTAGTTGCTTATTTTTATTCCG
>JASDQU010435503.1:33772-60449 GCA_032191745.1 Picea mariana | reverse complement strand
AATATCTTCTTGTTCTTGATGAGGCCGAGAACAGCAACCTTGGTCTTCAATGTGTGGGCTGCTTTGTCCTTGAGAGCATTTGATTTCGATTTCAGCACTTCGCTCAGGACCGACCACACTTGCTTCACCACCGAAGGCGCCCCTCCTATCTTCATATTTCCTCCTGAAATCTACAATAGCACAGGCAATAATGATACAACGATGGCTGACTTGACCTACGTTGGTCCTAACAGGCAAACCAGCTGATTTCCTTATCGATGGAACTCTCTATATATCAATGTTTTGCGCTGGAATAAAATACTTAAAGAACAGAAATCCGACCTTTGAGTAGAGCGCAAGCATTCATCATCCCCATAAAGAAGGTCACAGCGATTCACGTGAGTAAAGTTAGTTGGTCTCCGCGCCTGGCACTGTTCATGAAAACTGGACAATTCAGTACAGGCTGTGGACGGCCAAAAAGAGCAAAGTGGGCGGCGAGAGTTTGCTTCACAGCCTAAGAAATTCTTCTTTCATCAATACGGACTAGTCCTCCACTTCTACGTATATGTATTTTTAAGATCTAAATATTTAAAAGGGAGTGGGCTAATATTTAAAAGAGACTGGGTTAATTTTGGAAGAAGATATTTTTATGGCAAGTTTTTAAATTTTTTTTTGGTAGTCCGGTTTTAAATTTTACGGTAATTCAAAATTTTAATTTTTTTTTGGAGTATTTAAGTTGATTTAAAATGAGATAAAATTTTTGTAGTAAGATTTTGAAATGTATAGAACTTTGATCTATGTAAAACTCAGATTATCTCTAAAAATCTGAAAATTTAGCAGCATTCAAACCCATATTTTTATTAAAAACAATTCTGTTTACTCCCCAATTAACTTACTCCATTTTAAAATGAAAGGAGAAATGGGAGGTGGATGACCGTTATTGCTTTTGTGTTTTCGTTTCTTTTCTTTCTTTTATGTCGGGCCTACCTTTTGCGCTGCAGCTCTAAAGCTTCGTACTTTAATTTTTGCAGGCTCCCTCGTGAATTCCTACTTCCTACTGATTGGTTCATTTTATTGAGCGCGCAATTTTTTCTTATGCAAAACAAGCGATATTCTGATATTCTTGACCACTTTAGCATTTTTTTAATAAAGGCGTTTGATTGAGAACGGAAGGTGAAAGGGGCCGCCGACAAGATAAGTTCCCACAGTGAGGAAGGTGAAAGGGGCCGCCGACAAGGTAAGTTTTCAAAGTAAACTCTCGTCTAACGTTTACTTTAATAGTTTAAAGTTACTTTAGTGATGAAAAATATAAAGCATGCTAAGAATTGAATGTTGTCACAGATGGTATATACATCATTAAACATACTCCAATATATATATCACGGTGATCTTACAATGTATATACTATTTGCGTAGCGTAACATTCAATGCTGAGTAGTGAATAAAACATGGAATATTGTTACAGATGGTATATACATCATTAAATATACTCCTATATATATCACGGTGATCTTAAAATGTATATACTACAAACATGCTAAGAAGTATTGAATATTATTACAGATGGTATATACATCATTAAATATATTCCTTTATATATCACGGTGATCTTAAAATGTATATACTACTTCTTACAGCACAACATTCAATGTTCAGTAATTCAATACTGTAAACTGTATATTACTGACCAATCATGGACCATAGAGGCATCCTCCCTGCTATATTTATTTTAAAACTTTATGTGAATGCCATTACACCCACGAAATGCAAGCATTGCGCCATATGGCTATCGATTTATCTCTCTTTATTTATATATTTATTTTTTATTCTTTATAGTCATTTTATTATGTAATAAACTAGCACAGCTACAAATTTATTTGTGGCGGGTGAAGGCCAAAGGTTTAGGTTGGCCTAGAAAATTAAACCCTAATCACTCATACGTGGCAATCATCTAGCCACCATAGTAAATTTTAAATATGAATAAGTAAAAGTAAAAAAATAAACATGTAAACTGATGTCTTTATAATAGTGAGGAAGTTAGTGGTTAAAATCACAACCATTGATTTATTGGGATTACTAAGAATATTCCATCAATATTTAATCTTGTCCATATTAAATGTACCCATAGTCAATAGGTGTACGCAATATCTTTAAGGATTTAGTTGTTTTGTTGGCAAATTCAACATGGTTAAGGATTTAGTTGTTTTGTTGGCAAATTCAACATGTTATAAAACTGTTTAAATTTTTATTTCCAGTAGAGTTTTGATCTAACAAATTATTCAAGTTAAAATCTCCTTGCTTTAAGTAGTGGTTGGTATCGAGTGATACTTAGCTATACGTATTACTTTTGAGTAACCTAACATTTGTACCTAGCATATCATCATTGTGTATGCTTATCTTTATCCAGCATATGTATATTGAATTTTAAATAATACTAAAATGTTTTTGTATGAAATTGTGATTAATATGCTTGTTGTCTAAAATTATTGAAGGCAGGTGATGAAGGCCAAGGGTCTGGAAAGGACCAGACCAAAAAAGAGGATTAAGATTTCTGAAGCAGTTGAATGACAAAGGCATGACAAGTGTTAATGAGAAAGAACACCGAGGACGATGTTCCTTTGAAGGGGGAGGGGATTGTAATACCCATGTTTCCCTAGCTTGAAATTAATCATTATCTATGATTACCATGCTATGACATGTGAACAATGTCAATGTCTTATTGTTTAGATTGCCAACAACTGGTTGTGGGGGTGAAGCCTTGAAGTACTAGACATGATATCACTAGAGGAAAGAGTGAGAAAACTGTATAGAGGGTTCATCATGTCAAAATGACCCAATTCTCTTTGCTAAAATAATGAGCCTCATCCTGATTCCAAGAAAAAATCAATTTATGAGAAAGGACTTGTGGTTGAACAATCAACTACTCCAATGAATGGAAGCATAGAGGGTCTCGCTCAGGAGACTGAAAATTGTCATCCCGAAGTACCACAAAGTGCAATTTCCTGTAGGCCCATATTGACCTGAGTTCCTTTTGACAGAAGGAATAGGACAGGTACAAAATCTTCCTAGAGAGGAAAAAGGTGTGCAAGAATACACACGAAGGCAGACAAGAAGGAGACCATGCCCATGGGGGGGGCACGGAACCTGGATATGCTAAGAGAAGAAAAAGACTAGAGAAAGAGGAGAGTGTGTGGGGCTCTCCAGTTCATAAGAATAACTGAAAGAAGAAGTTGTTCTCACTACAAGGAGAAACAGAGGAGGAATTCGGTCTTTCAAGAAGAGAATTGCTAAAAATAATGCACAAGCACGTGCAATATAAAGATCACGGAACTCATGGAAGAGTAATGAGATGGATCATATAAGACCTGAAGCCCACACTGAAGTAAAAGAGGGTCGTGGGCATGGTGTTGGCTGGAAAGAAACCGATGCTAGAAGGACAGGTTGTCGAGGGACAGTGTAGTTGTGAAGGGACTCTCTTGCACAGAGGAAATCCAATTGGGAAGGCATCTGATAAACCCCTTGGAGGCCCTGAGCTCAATAAGGAAGAAGGGGGAATTCTATTATCACCAGACAAGTGGAGTTATAAAGAAAAATGAATTGTGTGTTGTTGGCCTACTAGACCAAAGATCCGTCCCTAGTTAGAGAAAGAAGGTTGCGATATTGATACTGAGGAAGCATCTGATAAACCTTGCATATGCTATGAAAGAGACAGGGTCTATGAGAATTTGCAGAAAACTAGACCTGAGAAAAAGGTCGCAATCTTGATGCTGAGGAAGTATTTGATAAACCTCATAGAGGTTGTGACAGAAAGAGGATCCCTGAGAATTTGTAGAATACCTGAGGAGCACACTGAACCTACCTTCCCGTACTCCAATGTTATAATAAATATTAAACATAATTAATTATACTGTGGGGTAATGTAATTACTTGTATTTTCGTAAAGGCATAATACATGTGGGACCCTCTCTGCATCTTTGGCATTCAGGATTTTTGGGGGTATGTTTATAAGAACACGATGAGGAACCTCGCTAATGTCCGAAGAGTTAGGAGTTTATCGAACTTAATAATTCTAAGTGCTCCTTTGATATATTTAATTAAATTAATAGGCCAATAAGAGCTAGACAAGCATCGACCTCTGGTTGAGTGAGTCTTTGTATGCTATGATGAGGTGGCATGCAAAGTGATAGAGAACCATGTGGGTGCTACATGGCACTGAAATACCCTAGTCAATAAAGGCCTAAATAACTTTGAAGGACCATAACTTGCATTCCATAACTCAGATCTGGACAAATTTATAGTCGTTGGAAAACCCTCATTGAATCCAAGGCGATGTAATCCTAGTTTCATGGATTCGATATGATTGAGAAAATATAAATTCTTATGCCCCATCCCTTAAAATGATATCTAAGGTGTTGAGTGTGTTACAAAGTGGTATCAGAGTGGGAAACAACACTTGGCCTGTTTGGGCTCACAAAAAATTCAAGTGATTTTTCTTTCTTAAAAAACTTTAAGGGAGAGGGCACCCTACCCTACCCTATTTAGCAGAGCATGATTCAAACACATGCCTGGATGGACTAGAGAATAGTCATAAGACTAGTTTACCAAGGGTAAGATGAGCCCGTTGAGAGTATTACTGTCGCATGGAAATTATCTACATAAGTTCCTTGAGGAGAAGGATGTAGATTAAAATTCAGTTGGGATCTTACCCAACAGGATTGAATCATGCTAGATTGTGCTAGAAGAAGCCTATCATTTCTTTTGGGAAATGATATCTAGTTCTACAAAAGTGGGATTATGCCGAGGGACATTAATAATAAAACTTGGATATAATTGGCATAAATCTGTTTTAAGGAATACTTAAGTCCAGAAAGAAAATGGACTGAATAGGTGGCAGGAGTTGCCTAAAAGTGGGCTTAATGAAGCCTATGTTAATTAAAAGTATTTATTAAATGAATGATTTCCCATTGGGAGTACAATCCTCCATGTCTAGAGGCTTTATGGAAGTAGGTGAGATAAACCTACTTGACCTATCATAACTGAAAAACTTCCTACTGGGGTAATCCCTCCTTGTAAAATAAAAGAAGTCATGTGAATTGAGAATGAACCTCATGGAAGAAGTGGAATGACATGAGAAGTTCAAAAGATCATGGTTGTGCTAAAGCAGTGTAAATCCCTATTAACTAAGGGTAGGTCTATTCATGAAAATACAAAACGTAAGTAAGTGGAACATGTTTGCACTGCAGACATGGGTAAAATGCTTTGTGCACAAAGATATGTTGAAATGCATATCACAAAGATAGAGCATGCATATAGCATGCATATATACTTATTATAGTCTACCATTGGATGTAAAATATGGTGACGTCATAGATCATATGGTTAATGATGATCTACCTATAGTAGCATAAGTAAAATGTTGATGAGGTTGAGGAAGCAAGAAGAATGGGTATGGTGACCATTTTCTGAAGAGGGAGAACATGCGCAACTCTTTGGTTCTAAAGGGAACCGAGAAACAAATTTTTTTATGGGTGTGGGGATTGTTGGGAAACGCTTTTCTAATCAAGATGATAAGCGAAGCTTCAAAAATATGGGTGATTAAGTGAGAAATCAAAACACCCTCCCTTCCTTGGTGGATAGAAAATTAATCTGCCATAATTCCTGTGGGAGGAGGAGAGTAACCTTCATCCCTGATTGTTGCTGAAAAGAAATAATAATTATGGGTGTAATGGTTGGGGATGATCTACATGTACATCCTATCTTATGTTTTTTTTATGGGGATAGACACAAAAAACTAGAACCTCTACAAAAATTTTAAAAAGGAAGGAGATGGACTTTCTTCCCAAGACTAATTATGATCTAAAGATGCTCTGGACTTCTGTATTAAAATACTTAGTAAGTAGCAGAATTCGAAATTGTATTTGGGATTTAAGGAAATAGTCCAAATGTTATTAGACATTAAAATTCATGATAAATGAGGTAAAATGGTTAATTAAATGTTGATCCTGAATGTGGTAAGGGAAATTTTGGGGCACTTCTAGATGGCCAATGGGTCAGGTTGACATCCATAGATGGATGGTATCCATATAAGGTATGGCTTGATATTCTCAAGTAGTAATGAGAGGGAATCTAGAAAAGGATTACCTTGATAAAAATGTATGTTAACCAAAAATGGTTTGAGACATGAAAGAGAATCTTGATAAGTTGTCTTGTTGCCTTGGGCACTATTGGAATTGCTTGGATGGTATTTTTGTATTGTTGAATAACTTTATAGTAGTTGAGGCAAAAATTTCTCCTTCCTAGTTTTTGTCACATGGAATGGAGGACATAGTTATGATTATGTATGTTAAACTTGCCATGTGGATGTCATGTGAATGATTACAAGCTCTCAGCAGAGAGGGAAGCTTAGTGTTGAGTATCTCTATAAGACTTTTCATAAGAATGGCAGCAAGATCCTTGGGAGGAGGATATGGAGCTCCGATATGTCTATGTGTATGAATGATATGGAATAGGTGCAAGCAATGAGCTTCCATGATGAATGTTTGGCTATATATTTTTATATGCTTGAGTGCATGGATTTAATGCATTGTGAGGTTTCTTGATATGAAGACTTATATTAATACCAAATAGATATGAATGATATTAAATATGCAAGTGATGCACATGTATGATGTAAGAGTATATGTATACTAAAGGAACGATATGACTGCCTAAATGAGTGAAATGTAAGGCACGAATTTCACTTTCGAAGATTGAACGAATACCATGGATGCATGGATGACTCTATTCTGAAGAGTCATGAAAGTTTTGTTTTGAATGATAGTGTAACACACCCGACCCATAAGTACTCTTTTAAGGGATGGGGAATCATGATTTCTCTTTCCTTAAACATCTCAAATCCTATTTTTTGGATTTCCATCCTCTTCTACTCGCCACGAGCTTTCTAATGATTACTTTCATGCTCACATCTGATCTATGGATTGCAATTTATGGCCTTTCAAGGTTCTTCGGGCGTTAATGGTCAAGGGACATGTGACACCCATGTGGATTCGTCTTATTCGTACTATCCCAAGGTCCGACAAAAAAAAAAAATGTCAATTTTTGAACTAAATTCAAATTTTAATTGAATGAAAATGCAAACAAGAAGGTAATAAATAATTTACCTAGCCTCTTATGTCCCAGGGAGGCATAGTTTCACCATTGAGAGGAAATGATCATTTTTAGTAATTTCCAAAATTTGGAAATGTGTGGAATCTATCAATGGAGATATCCAAGTCATTGTAGAGAACTAGAAACATGACACCTTTGGGAGGAGAGTGAGTATTGGTTCTTTCTTGAGAGTTTGGAAGCACGGTATGCATTGTAACAATGAAAATTGGTTTGGTAATTTATTTATTTATTACCCTATTGTGGTGCGCTTGGTGACATAGATGTGCATTGGTGTGTAATGTGCAATGGCACTGGTGAGATTTATTCGGTGTGTGTAATTTTTATTATAACATATGACAGTGGTTTTTAACATTGAAGCATAGGTGATTTATTGTTTATGTATGAACTAGTGTGTATGTACCTTAAAGGCATGATGATAAAAAACCTCCACAAAAATATTCAGTTGCCCGCCTCCACTAACAATCTCTACTATAAACAAAGAACGGATATATTTTTCGGGGAGATTCTGTAGAAACCTCTACAAGAAAGTGTTCTCCTTGTAGTGAGTGATGCTTTCACAATTAATTGTAGGAACAATTGGATGGATAAAAGTATGGTAGTCTAAGGTGCATATTAGCTATTAGGTTGAATAATTGGATCAATAATACCTAAGGATTGACTAGAATCATAGAATCACTCTTGATATGCATGGATATTCAAGATACAATTATGAAAACCATGATTGACAGTGGAGGTCCTCGCAATTTTGTTTCCATCTTAATCGGTAAGAAAGAAAGGATTAAGAGTGTTTGATGGTGCCTTAGCTAGAACACATGTAATGCATTGATTCAGATCAACACATGTAGGTTGGTATAGACTCTATATACAAGAGCTATGTATGGTCTTGGTTAGTGAGACTAGTTGTTATAAATAAGACAATAATAGTGAAAGGTATAAGGAGTCTAGAAATTACGAACAAACAAAAATGGAATTATTATGCATAAATGAGGATGCAAGTCTACAAATATTGGATATAATGAAATGAAACTGTGTAATGTAGGTTGCAGAGGATAATTGCAAAGGAGGAAATTATGGAAGCCTCATATGCTAGAAGGAATCTATAAAAAAATAGGAAACAAGGGCTTCATAAGGTGGTGTGTGGCTCATGTGACGGGAAATCCATTTTGGGATAAATTCATATATATTCTTGGAAGGGTTGTAGGTTAAAAACCAACAACATATGTGTGAAGAATGTGTTCAGAAAATAATGAATTTTCACTCACTTGGAAGCTACGAATCGAGGAATAAAACATTCTATAGCATGTAATTATCTTATAAAATTGAGTTGAAGTTGATTGAGAATAATACGATGGAATCAAGACCAAATTCCATAGTTATATTAATCTTATAACAACTAAAGATAAGGATAAGGGATTCCATGATATAGATTCCTAAACTACTAGAGGATATTGCATCATTGAGATAAATGATTCCAATAATGAATGCGAATTTCTAGATGAAAATGAAAGTAGGTAATGATGAGTGCATTTTGAGTGGACAAGGAAAGCAAAGGGATATCTATTTTGATATGAAATGTAATGATAGTAATTTAACAGTTTGTCATCTAAGGGAATTGTACATCTAAATCTTATTTTTATAATTATTAATTTATGTAAAATGACTCTTCTATCGATGTATCTTTACATTTTATAAAACAATTGGTAATATAAAATAAAATACAATGATCATGGTTTGATATGTACTTGTTAGCATCCCTACACGATTTCGCTATTGAACGACAAACGACACTTTTTGTAGCTGCCTTCACCTCATCTTGTAAATTTGATCATTTGGAGATGATTACTGGATTATAAAAGATGTTCATTAATTCTTCCTAATTTGCATTTTTCGTTTTGTTTCATGTTTGATTCATGACTGAAAGCATGAATCAAACATGAAAACTGAGCTTCGTATTATATTCCTATTCAAAACATTATGTTAGAGGATCATTGTGATTGTATCCATTCTATATCAAACACTTGAATGAGTTACCTTTTGAATGTTTTGAATGTTGATATGATTTCTATATACTTAGTTGGTTCACATTCGAATTATGAACATTTTTGTATATTTAAAACCTTTTCAAATCAACTATAGTCGTGCTAGTCATGAGAATTAATGCGCAAATATCATACCCTGTACTTAATCCTTTTGATGACAAAGAAAATTAAAAAGCTTTTCATTACGGGTTGAAGGTTTTTCATGCTCTGTATGCGAGGGTTTCATTACCAGGTATGATCAAGCATCATGACCAAACCCTCAGTGTTTATACTATGATTTCACATATACTTTGTTTTGTTTGTTTCCATTTTATCCTCTCGTATTTGTTTCTTTTACTCCTGCATCTAAACCCAGAGCTGTCTCAAGTCGCCCCTATTACAGTTCAGTCATATTTGTAATGGCCCCTGTTGTTCGATTGGAGCCAAATGGCTACCAAGCACTGCTCTATCATGATGATGCAATAGAGGATTTAAGATGTCAAGGATGGGATGCCTTCATCAAAAGGTTCAAAGGTTATAACCTCCAAGTGGCTAAGGAATTTGCGTAGAATTTTGATGGGTGTAGGGAGAAAGTTGGAGATATCTAGTTAGAGGTCACTGAGGATTTTGTCAGTGAAGCCATAGCGATTCCACCCACCGGCGAGAAGTGGTTCAAGAAATCGAAAATCGAAGAAGTGCCATGGAACCTCTTCTTGACCTCCAGGAAAATCGATTGCTGCAAGAAAGGTATCCCTATTTCTTTGATTAAGCGTAGGTGGCATGGTCTGATATTGATCCTTAAACAGTTTGTGACCTGTGAGGGTCATTATGGTCTAGTTTTTCTCTATCATATAAGGTTGCTTATGCACTTCATAGGTTTTCATTTGAATGTGCCTTTCTATTTGTTGAGAATCATGTACAAGATGTCTAAAAGGTATAAAAAAAAGAGCCTCGACTCTAGTCTCTTTCACCATGGCTTAGTTAAAATGTTGTTGGTTTACCATTTGACAACCCTGGGCGATTGCTGGGATGGAGTTTTAACTAGAAATGGCTTTTCTACAGCCATTCTTGTAGAAACCCCTATTTTGGGTGAACCACTGATAAGAAAACAGTTTGACATTTCAAGTAACGAGCCATAATATCTAAAGAGAAATCCTCGAGACAAGGCAATGCCCAATAAGTCTTCACATGAGCAACAGGATGTTGGTTCCATTGAAACCCTTATGCATGAATTAATTTCTGGCCATAACGACACTATGAAACCCTGTGTCGACGAATATCACAAACAGTCAAAACAAACACAAACAGCATTAGGGTTTCAAAATAAAAGAGTTGGTCGGTTGATTTTGAGAAATTTAAGAAATCTAACTAAACCTCATTTGAGCTCGATCGACTTGATCAAGCTCAATGAGGCTTCAAATCCTGAAATTGAATAATTCATGGCTGAAGAAGATCCGGATTGTCAAAGATCCGATCCAAATCAACTGTATGACTTTGTTAATAATCATCCATTGTGTCTCGAGGGTAAAGATAGGTTTACTGGTTTTAATCTTTGTCAAGGGCACGTAATAGGTAGTATTGAAAAAACCAAACTTGTCTATACACTTCAACAACATATCGTCCCTCCTATGAAATGTGAGGTTTGCCTGCATTGGATTGAACGATACTATACTGATATCCCCATCCTCCAAGCACGGATTAAAACATTCAAAGCTCACAGTGAATTAATGACAAAATAAAATCATGACCTTAGAGAAAATGTAGAGAGACAAGCTAAATGCCTTAAGAAGAAAGGTAACATTGTGATAAAAAATGCAGACAACGTTAATGCCATAATCAATTCTAAGCTATTCTGATCCATGTTTAGTCGATGGTTGAAATGGTAAAATGGTTTTTTCCCTCTTATTACATCATATTATATTTTTGAATCAAATCAGTTTAAAATTAGATTTATTTTGCCAAGACAAGACTGGCTACAGAATCTTTCAATTCTATAGCCAAGTCATTTTTAAAATAAAAAATTAGTAATTAGTTGTTAATAAATTATCTACCTTGTTCATGTTTCATTTTCAGGACATGATAGATCTTGATGCTAATTTTCTGAGGTGGAACATGTTCTATTTAGATGATTAGTATCCCTTTCCTGTTTATTTTTTAAATAAGAAAAACTTTTATTAATTTTTGAAAAGAAACAATTCAATTATGAGTGGTTGTAGGCCCTCCATTTTTGTAATATTTTGATCTCATGAGATCTGATCCTATCCTAGGAGATAAAAAGATGAGATTTAAAAAAAAACACTTTAAATACTCTACATTTTGTAAGTGAAGGCATCTTTGCCTGGAACCAATTATGGATGAATGATTTTTCAGGACTTAATGGAAGAGCGTACAACATTTCAGCTTTAGTCCATTGTGAATGTTGTTTCATTGATGTTTTTTTTTCTTTGATATTGGGATATTAATATGTTGTGTAGATTTAGTATCAATAACATGTTATGTTCTATGATAGTGATGTTGTAGATGTTGTCCATGATTTTTTGTTCTATATGTTGTGACTGTGATCATCGCATCAATTTTAATTTCAGGGCTTTTTCTTTGATGTTTAATTGATAGATAAAATGAATGTGTTACATAAATATTTCTCCGACTGTAATCATTCACAATTATAAGATCACTGAAGTAATATGTGTTTCATATTCTTTTTCTTTAAATCCTATCTGCCAATATATTCCTTGAATTTATTCAAGAAAACTTTAGTATAAGCCTACTACAGATTTCTTTCATAGGCGGGGTAGCTGGATGCTCTTGATTAATATAGAGGCACAAACACATTTAACGAATTAATATTAGGTTAGCTTCTTTGCTTCTAATTTCTGTCATTTTATGTATTAGTGAAACAAGAAAGTTTAGATCGGCTTTGACCATCTGTACATCTTTGTTTCATAACTTAGTTAATTAAAGTTTTGTTAGATTTATAATTAGAAAGAAGAAAATATTCAATTGTTCTTTCTTTATGTTCTTCTCAAAAACAATTATTTTACATTGATTTCATAAGTTTCCATTAAAACTTGCAACCTGTAAATTCTGTCCATTAGTGATATTTTTATGTTTTCTTTCTCTACTTAAATACATTTACAATAATTATATTAGAGTGTGTATATATATTATAGTTTTAACATTAGTTAGTTTATTCCATTTCTTTATTTTAGGACCTTAGATTGGCTAACAGAGACATTAAACCCGTCAGAACAGGTTACACCAAACGACTTGGGTTACTTAGACAACCCTGGATCGAACCTGTTCTTCCAGTGGACAGCTTGTCAATTTTTTTTGTCAACACTACTTTATGTTAAATTTTGACCTTGATTGTAAAATGTAAGTAATTCTTTAAATTATGATTGTACTTTGAACTTAGCTTAACATCATTCATAAAACTAAACATCAATAGTCATAATAATTTACCAAGATGCAAGATCACAATGCATATACCCTGGGGAAACCCTATACAGAGAGAAACCCCCCAAAAAACAATCTTATTTTATTGCATTAATAATGTATGATCACTCAAAAATATCCACCATCAAATTGTGCTCTTAAATAAGCTTGCCAAGACGACTTAGACTGAATTGTATGACCTGTAGAAAAATGAGAAACCTTGATGTCCTATTCTGATGTTATCAACCAACACTGAAGGAAAAACTTGTGCGCTTCCTGGGTGATTCTTCTTTGTCTCATATGGATTGATATACACCAGCATTGTAGGTGTATTGTGCTACCCTCTAACGAAATGTTTTTTTTCCTACTAACTAATATATATACATCCTTCTAACTGATATGTATGCAACCTACTAATAGATATGTATGAAACCTGCTAATTGATATGTATGCATCCTGCTAATAGATATGTATGCAACCTGCTAATAGATATGTATGCAGCCTGCTAACAGAGATATGTATGCAACCTGCTAACAGATATATATTAGCACTGATAAAACACTTGCTACCTTTCACCCTCACATTGCATAACTGATAAAACACTTGCTACCTTTCACCCTCACGCTATAGGTGTATTGTCATACCCTCTAAAGGAAAGATTTTTTTCCTACTAAATAATATATATACATCGTTCTAACTTATATGTATGCAACCTGCTAATAGATATGTATGCAACCTGCTAACTGATATGTATGCAACCTGCTAATAGATATGTATGCAGCCTACTAACAGAGATATGTATGCAACATGCTAACATATACATATTAGCATTGATAAAACACTTGCTACCTTTCACCCAAGAAGTTGTGTGCTTCCTAGGTGATTCTTCTTTGTCTATTCTGGATTGATATGCAACAACATTGTAGGTGTATTGTGCTACCCTCTAACGGAAAGATTTTTTTCCTGCTAACTAATATATATACATCCTTCTAACTGATATGTATGCAACCTGCTAACTGATATGTATGCATATTGCTAATAGATATGTATGCAACATGCTAATAGATATGTATGCGGATTGCTAACAGAGATATGTATGCAACATGCTAACATATATATATTAGCACTGATAAAACACTTGCTACCTTTCACCCTCACGCTGCATAACCTATGTGAAGAAAGAGGTTCAACCTCTCTCTTATAAAGGAGTGGAGAGGTAGAGGGGAGAGGGCTCGAATTAGAAGTTTGATTGCATGCTTGTCATAACTCAGCTTTACACTTGAGGTCAAATTTAGAACTTGACTTTACACTCCAGTTAAGAATAAATATCTTCCTTGTGACTTGGAAATTCATGCGAACTAACTCAGCATGCACATATCATACATGCATGTAATGCATGTCATGCATGTAACATGCAACTAGACATGCATGCAACATGCGTGCATGCAGCATGCAACAAAAACTTGAGAACTTGACTTTTATAACTCGACTTATTACATAGAAATTCAAATTTCTTCATGGTGGATAATGTTACACATGTCAATGCACTAGATCAATGCATTTACATCATTTGCAATTGTAGATTTTAACCTTGTAGAATAGTTACTGCAAAGATATTTTTAGTAAAAGAACAGAAAAGATACAATGGAAAATACACACATTACATAGATATTTTTCCCCTGGAAAACCAACATATTCTATATTCATTCATAGTCATACATTATTTACAATACAATATACATATAGGAGCCAACGACATCCAAAACCCTAACCCAATGACCTGGATTAGTCAAGAACCATAATTCCTTAACCAGAAATAGAAAACCATTAGAAAAAACCATGTGCCGAAAAACCACTCAACAATAGACATGAAAATCGAGGTGACACGAAAAATGAGGAAAAAATATGACACGTTTCTCGAGGAAAAAAAATTCTCGTGGGCGCTGCCCTCGAACCCTTCCACACCCAACGCAATGTAGATAACACTAGGGATATTCGTGTAAATAATATAAAACATACGCAACATTCTCCCACTTGTTGTTTTCTTTGCTTATAGGGGGTTACAAAGTTACATAATCAACAATCCAGGGCAACAATGCCCATAGATCCTCTGCACCAAGAGAACTTCTCAGTGCTCACAGATTTTGTTAATGAATCTACAACATTCTTCAAAGTTTCCACCTTCATCAACAACACTTTTTTTTCTTCAACCATGTCTCTCGTAAAGTGATATTGAACATCAATATGCTTTGTCTTTGAATTATAAGTTGGGTTCTTCGCCAGAAAAATTGCACTCTGACTATCACAATTTATCCTTATAGCTTGTTGTACCAACCCAATACCTGAACACAATCTTTGTAACCATATTTCTTCGTTACTTTCATGAGTGGTTCCATGTATTCAACTTCTGTAGTTGAAAGTGCCACTACAACCTGTATTTTGCTCATCCAACTGATTGCTCCTCCAAACAGGTTAAACAAATACCTGCTTGTATATCTCCTATGATCCATATCTCTAGCCTAGTCTCTATCAAAAAAACCATGTATGTCCAACACTCTGGCAAATCCTGGTCTTCCTTGGTAGCAAAATACATAGCTAGAAGTGCCATGAAAATACCTTAAAACCCTTTTTACTATTGTCCAATGCTCCTTCCTAGGTTTTGACATATACTTGCTCAAAACTCCCACTGCATGTGCAATGTCCAGTCTAGTATAGAACATTGCATACATCAAACTGCTAACTTCACTCACATATGGAACACGACACATTTCCTCTTCCTCTTCCCGTGTCTTGGGACATTGGTCCGCATATAACTTTACACCAACAAGAATAGGGACCCTCACCGATTTACATTATTGCATATTAAACGTCTGCAATATTGTCATGAAATATTTTCTCTGATTTAACCAGAGTTTCCTCTTTTCTCAATCTCTTTTAATTTCCATGCCCAAAATGAAATTTGCAGCACCAAGATCCTTCATGTCAAATTTACATGACAACTGATTTTTCACATATTGATAATCTCCTTGTTGTTTCCTATCAACAACATGTCAACCACATACAAGACCAAATAAATCAAATGATCACCAATTAATTTAAAATACACAAAATGATCCTCTTTGCTTCTTGTGAAGCCAAGTCCCAACATATAAGTATCAAATTTTTTATACCACATCCTTGGTGATTGTTTTAAACCATACAGAGACTTTTTCATCTTCCATACCAGCTCCTTTGATCTAAACTTGGGGGTGATTAGTTTCCAATAATTGGTTGATTCTGTCACTCCTTCAAAAGGGCCAGTTATAGATCGTTTTACTTGAGCAATATGCAATTAAAGGTAAAGTTGAAGTCTTATGAACTTGAATCCAAATTGAATTAAAGTCTCTGTAAATTACTTATGTGTTATATGTCATGCTTGTATTTACTGATCTATGTGCGGAAATTCATGAAAGTAAACATAAGGACAACTACACATAAGATATATGACACTTTTGTTGATAACGGAGTTCACTCGGTGTGGGATACCTCTCTGGGTCATGATCCAAAGCCTGACCGCTTTATTCTCCTCACTATAATTATGTCTCTCCTTTACAAATTGTAAGGACAAAGTCCTTTTTAGTGACAACAACAAGAGATCATAATGTGATCAGGAATGTATACAAGCTTCAAAAGTTCTCATGTTCATGAGGCATCCATGATGCTATCATGGACATCATTCCCACATAATCAATACATAAAAAGAGGAAGAAAAAAATATGATCCCCGTCAACATGGAGCCATCAAATTCCTTAGATCTGCTTCTTAGATCCAAGCATAAATATGCATCCCATACAAAGATCCTGAAACTACGAGATTTAGAACTGCTTCATTGGCCACTTATCATGCACGTGCCACAATTTCTCTATCACATGTAACTGATTGGTTTGATGTGGAGGAAGAGAAGAAAATAAAAAATAGAAGGAATAAGTTGTTCATGCGGCCTTGCTGCAACCTCTCCATGCTTCTTCGAACATGTAACACACATTTTATGATGCAACATTTAATGACAAAACAACATAATGAAAAGCATGCTTACATTGGCTTCTCCAGAACTTAGCTTGCTAATATGAAGCTCTATTTCAAAAACAGACCTCACCATTGGATTCGCATCGCCGAATTACCTAAAAACAATTGTCAAATCCTCTCCATCGGACACAGGCACCTCTAGGCCTCCTCTAGGCCTCTATCTCGATTTGCATGCAACTCTATGCAATTAATGGATCATACTCTACATTAAAAATCATGTCTCTTTACGGATTCATATGTGCGGGGCATGATCCCTCTCTCTCGTGCATTAAGCAAGAACCTTCTAATGAAATTTTTGGGCGGAGTTACCAAATGGGTGGTTAGCCCAATTGGTTGGCGGATTTGTAATAATGGTAAGTGGTTGGGGAGGTCTCGGGGTCAAGCCCACAGACCTCCCCTTTTGGCACCCATTCCAGCTATTAACCAAAAAAATATATAAAAAACTCCAACCAACTTTGTCCTTCTGCCAAACTTGGCATATCCGCTAAATACTGTGCCAAAATGGTGGAAACTCTGCACGGATTTATTGGACCGCTGCCAGATATGGTAGACCTGTGCTAACTTTGGCAGATCTGTTGTTAAATCTAGTGGATCACCGCCACCTTGGAGAACTGTTGAGGAATCGTCGCTACCTTAGAGAAATTTTGGGGAATCGTTGTTAGTTTTGTGAAACCACCAGATATAGCAAGACATCCACCAAATATAGCAGGACCTTCGCCAAATATGGCGGGGTCCACTATATTTTAATTTTTGCAAATTTGGTCAAATGCCCTCATTGGGAATTTAGGGGGTCTCACATGGCACCCTCTAATTGGGCCATGTGGCAACCAACTATTGGCCCATCATTGTCTAGTCACTTACTGACGTAACCCGCCATGTCATCTATATTGACTGCCACGTCACTGTACAAATTGCCACGTCATCCTACCATGTCATCTATATGGACTACCACACCATCCTTCCACGTCACTATACAGAATGTATGAAATGCCACATCATTGTACGGACTTCCATGGGCATGATCCGATTGGTCCACGGACCAGCCCGAAAATGCCAAATATGAGTGACACGTGGCAGTCTCTAGTGCTTCCACGTCACCATGATGACATCATGATGACGTTAACATGAAATGTGTCGCATCCTGTGCATGCCACATATGTTGTATGGATGTTTATTTCATCTGTACTGATATTGACATCAGCAATACGGATGATGACTTATCCCCCTACTCACTGGGATAGGTTGACCAAACTTTGACTGCAAATATATTTCAATCTGTAACTCCGTTTGACGAGATGTTTGTGTCATTGGAAATCTTGTGACACGCTCTTCACAATCATGTCATTTTAAATGAGTTTTGGGAACTTTTAGTTTTTCCCTTTCTCTACCTGTTGAGGCCATTCTAGGCCTCTTGGGACACTTTTGAAACTTATGTGATGTTCCCTAGATCCATCCAGATCATTCTTTCCCTTTACAACAAATCCTTTTGGTTGTTTCATATAGATTTATTCTCCTAGATCCCCATGTAAGAATGTTGTCTTCACATCCATTTGTTCTACTTCACAATCAAAAGAAGAAACAACAGATAACAAAAATATTATAGAAGTTAACTTGGCAACTGGAGAAAAAATCTCACCAAAATCAACTTTGTATATCTCTACTTTACCTTATGCATTAAACTTATTTTTAAATACCCATTTGTTTCCAATGGGATTTCTTCCAGTCGGAAAATCCACTAGATCACAAGCCTCATTCTTATCCAAGGCTATCATTTCTTCATCCATGGCCTTTTTCCAGAGCTTTCCATCCTCTGAATCTACTTCCTCCTTAACTGATCCGAAAAGATCTTTTAAAGAATATGGTTGAGTTTTAAAAACATGAGTTCATTAACCATTTAGGAAATTGATGAAAGAGGAAAAATTAATTATGAAACAGGGCAGCCATAACAACATATACAAATCAGGAAATAAGCACAAGAATCAACAAACCATAACAATAAAAGTTGTTAACAGAGTTCGGCAATCTCGCCTATGTCTCTGGGCCTTTGTCTTAGTGGGTGAGGCTTTCTTATTTTTTTCAAAGCTTAAAAGTACATTATAAAAGTGCCAAAAGGATTGCAAAATTATTTGGTTTTGTTCTGCTAGATCTCAAGAACCCATAAAAACTGGTGGCATTGAAAACGGATGAATGAAGCTCCCAGAAATGGACCGCAAAGTTGCTCTCCTCAATGGCTTCCCTGCATAAAAATGGATTTGGCTTTTCAATTATTCAGCATTTCCACATTATGAACCTCTCCTCAAGCTGCCAAGAACATCCGGTTTATATAGGCTTGAAGTGGGTAACAAACTCTCAATTTCCCCCCAAGATCTAGCCTCAAAAAGAGCTCCAGATTCTCCAATAAAGGCCAAAATCTCTCAAATAGGGTCAAAAACCCAAAATAAATTAAAATATTTAAAATATAGTCAAAATAAATTAAAATATTTATTATATGGTCAAAAACCCAAAATTGGAAAATAATAGGGTGCAAACCCTTTTCTCCCAGCCCTTGGGCATATGGGACGCTGCCATATGGCCCTGGTCTAGGTTGGTGCGCTAGTCTAGCCCTTAAGCCCCGACCCCTAGTCATTAGCATGGACATATGGCCCCGACTCTATGCTTCCACGCGCTCAAACTGTTATATTATCCCTTGGTTACACCTTTGGCTACACGTCTTGGTCGACGAGCTAGCCCGACCAACCGACGCTGACCCACATATCCATGCTAAACATATAGGTAGGTGATTATGTATGGTCACATGTGATAGCAATGAAACCGGGGGTTAACAACATATAATAAAATCCATGCCATATATAGTGTAATGATTATATGGTGAAGGTTCGTATGGTTTGTGTCGGGGCTGGGGCTAGGCCCCAACCCTTAACTCCCCCTAAATTACAATGAAACAAGCTTAAATATTTAAATCACACAATAGTTATTAAGTACTAATGTGGGCGAGATGATAGCCTGACCCTGCCAAGTCTTGTCGCCTGGACCAGAGGTCATGGGTTCGACTCCCCGGGAATCCATACAATTTTTCCAATCACTGACCAATGTAGGGGTGCCATGTGGCAGCCCAGGACTGGGCTACATGGAACCATTACACTTGCTCACTAACTTCCACATGTCAGAGCATGATTTTACCACTTGTCTACCTAGTCAGCATGCCACTGTACCTTCCATGTCATTGTATGGCCGTACGACCTGTACAATTAGCTACCACATTAGCAATGTACGGACTACATAGTCATCAAAGTTTTCCTTGTTTGGAAAAACAAAGAGAACGCAATATCTTTCGCATACGATGTTTGTTTGAGCCTGTTAAAGTTGAATTGGGTTCATAACGACGAGGCCTATGCACACATCTATTTTGAAGCGTTTCTAATCACTTTGATTTTTAGGCCTTCCTGGACCCATTTTAGTTCCTGGATCCATTCTAGATCACGCCTCCCCACTAAAGACCTTTTGGTCCTCCAAAAGGATACTAACTAGTCATAAATTGCAGGATAGGCCATCCCACTTGTTCTCTGTCTTTAAATGCTTTCCTTTGCACCTGTTTCATCAAGATCAATTGTAAAACAACCATGATAACTGACAACATATTGTTAGCCACTTGTACTCTGTCACATCTTACTTACGACACTATCATCCATGTTGACAACATTACTAATGATAACATTAGAAATATGACTGCAAATGAGTTGATATGTTTGTAATACTTGCATGACATTAGCTTATCTTGCAGAAAAGTATGATTGAAATTCCATTCTACAATCATCACATGTTCTTTCTTAAGATCAATTACTTGATTTGGCACAATTATAGGTGTGTTGCTTGCTTGAGCTGTCTTCCTTAACTATTCCATTGTTTGAAGAGATTGATTTTCTTTTAAGTGATGAGCATGTACAACATATTCCTTTCCTTCTTTTATTAAGTGATATTGGTTCTGTTCCCTGTAGAATATTTCTTTGCGATCACACAAATAAGGACTTCCTAAGACCATTCCACATTCATTTAGTGGCACCACATCACTTGTTACCTCATCCACAAACTTAGATGAAATTTCAAAATTCAATGTGCATTTCTTTGTTATGTGCAATTTATGATTGTTTATTATCCATTTAAGAGAGTAAGTCTTGTACGGAGTGCCATGGGTATGATCCGATTGGTCCACGGATCGGCCCAAAAATGCCAAATATGAGTGACACGTGGCAGTCTCTGGTGCTTCCACGTCACCATGATGGCGTCAACATGAAACATGTCGCATATTGCGCATACCACATATGTTGTATGGATGTTGATGTCATCTGTATTGATGTTGACCTCAGCAGTACGGATGATGACTGATCCCCCTGCTCACTGAGCTAGGTTGACCAAACATTGACTGCGAATATCTTTCAATATGTAACTCCATTTGACGAGATGTTTGCGTCGTTGGAAATCTTGTGACACACTCTTCACAATCATGTGATTTTAAATGAGTTCTGGGAAATTTGAATTTTTCTCTTTCTCTACCTGTTGAGGCCATTCTAGCCCTCCTAGGATACTTCTAAAACTTATGTGATGTTCCCTAGATCCATCCGAATCATTCTTTCCCCTTACAACAAATCCTTTTGGTTGTTTCATATAGATTTATTCTCCCATATTTGCATGTAGGAATGTTGTCTTCACATCCATTTGTTCTACTTCAAAATCAAAAGAAGCAACAACAGATAACAAAAATATTATAGAAGTTAACTTGGCAATAGGAGAAAACAATTCACCAAAATCAACTTTGTATATCTCCACTTTACCTTGTGCATTAAACTTATTTTGAAATACCCATTTGTTGCTAATGGGATTTCTTCCAGTCGGAAATTCCCCTAGATCCCAAGTCTCATTCTTATCCAAGGATGTCATTTCTTCATCCATGGCCTTTTTCCAGAGCTTTCCATCCTCTGAATCTACTTCCTCCCTAACTGATCCGAAAAGATATTTTAAAGACTATGGTTGAGTTTTAAAAACATGAGTTCATTAACCATTTATGAAATTGATGAAAGAGGAAAAATTAATTATGAAACATGGAATCCATAACAACATATACAGATCAAGAAATAAGCACAAGAATCAACGAACCATAACAACAAAAGTTGTTAACGGAGTTCGACAATCTCGCCTATGTCTTTGGGCTTTTGTCTTAGTGGGTGAGGCTTTATTTTTTTTTTTCAAAGCTTCAAAAGTACATCATAAAAGTTCCAAAAGGATTACAAAATGATCTGGTTGTGTTTTTCTAGATCTCAAGAACCCATCAAAACTGACGGCACCGAAAATGGATGAATGAAGCTCCCATAAATGACCTGCAAAGTTGCACTCCTCAATGGCTTCCCTGCATAAAAATGGATTTGGATTTTCAATTATTCAACATTTTCCCATTCTGAACCTCTCCTCAAGCTTCCAAGAACCTCTTGTTTATATAGGCTTGAAGTGGGTAACAAGCTCCCAATTTCCCCCAAAGATCTAGCCTCAAAAAGAGCTCCAGATCCTCCAAAAAAGGCCAAAATCTCTCAAATATGGCTGAAAAATAAATTAAAATCTTTATTATATGGTAAAAAACCAGAAATTGGAAAATAATAGGGTGCAACCCCTTTTCTCTCAGCGCCTGGTCATATGGGATGCTGCCATATGGCCATGGTCTAGGTTGGCGCGCTGCTCTATCCCTTAAGCCACGTCCCCTAGGTAGGTTCTTATGTATGGTCACATGTTATAGCGTCGAAACTGGGGGCTAACAACATGTAATAACTCTCATGCCACAAATAGTGTAACGATTATATGGTGAAGGGTCGTATGGTTTGTGTCGGGGCTGGGGCTAGACCCCAACCCTTAACTTCCCCCTAATTACAATGAAACAAGCTTAAATATTTAAATCACACAATAGTTATTAAGTACTAATGTGGGTGAGATGGTAGCCAAACCCTGCCAATTCTTGTCGCCTAGACCAGAAGTCATGGGTTCAACTTCCCGGGAATACATACAATTTTTCCAATCGTTGACCAATGTAGGGGTGCCATGTGGCAGCCCAACACTAGGCTACGTGGAACCATTACACTTGCTCACTAACTGCCACATGTCAGAGCATGATTTGACCACCTGTCTACCCAGTCAACAAGCCACTGTACCTGCCACATCACTGTATGGTCGTATGACCTATATAGTCAGCTGCCACGTCAACACTGTACGAACTGTATAGTCATCAAAGTTTTTCTTGTTTGGAAAAACAAAGAGAACGCGATATCTTTCGCATACGATGTCTGTTTGACCCCATTAAACTTGCATTGGGTTTGTAACGACGAGGCCTATGCACATGTCCGTTTGAAGCGATTCTAATCACTTTGATTTTTAGGCCTTCCTAGACCCATTTTAGTTCTTGGATCAATTCCAGATCATGCCTCCCCACTAAATACCTTTTGGTCCTCCAAAAGGATACTAACCATTCATCCATTGCAAGATAGGCCATCCCCCTTGTTCTTTGTCTTTAAACTCTGTCCTCTGCGCCTGTCTTATCAATATCAACTGTAAAACAACCATGATAACTGACAACATATTGTTATCCACTTGTACTATGTCACATCTTACTTAAGACACTATCATCCATGTTGACAACATTACTAATTATAACATCAGAAATATGACTGCAAATGAGTTGATATGTTTGTAATACTTGCACGACATTAGCTTATCTTGAAGAAAAGTATGATTGAAATTCCATTCTACAATCATCTCATGTTCTTGGTTAATATCAATTACTTGATTTGGCACAATTATAGGTGTGTTGCTCGCTTGAGTTGCCTTCCTTAATTATTCCATTGTTTGAAGAGATTGATTTTCTTTTAAGTGATGAGAATGTACAACATATTCCTTCTTTAATTAAGTGATATTGATTATGTCCCCTGTAGAATATTGATTTGCGATCAAACAAATAAGGACTTCCTAAGACCATTCCAGATTCATTTAGTGGCACCACATCACATGTTAACTCATCCACAAACTTAGATGAAATTGCAAACTTTATTGTGCATTGCTTTGTTATGTGCAATTTATGATTGTTGCTTATCCATTTAAGTGAGTAAGGCTTATGATGCTTCTGAGTGTTTAATCCCAATTGTTTAACCACTTCCTCTGAAATCAAGTTAGATTGAGATCCACTATCTATCAATGTGTCGATATTAGTATGTCTCATAATGACCATTATGTGAAACAATTTACTTCTAGAATCAAATCCATCACCAATTTTACATGTCAAACCAGCCGCTGAGATTTTAGGTTCATCTCTTGAATCAGATTCCAAGTCTGTTAGACGTGTTGTGGTTGCAATTGTTTTCCTCACTTTTCTCTCTTTGAACCACTTCAGTCTCTTCTCGGGATGGAATTTCCAACAATGCTCCCCATTATGCCCTTCTTTCTTGCAATGCTTGCAAGAGGGATTCTCTTCCTTTCTTGCCACTGAATTTTTCTTCTTGCCATTCCACTTCCTTTTGTCCTCTTTTCTCGAAGACGATTCCCCTGATACACCAACTCTTGTTTTCCTTGCCTCAATGTATGTCACTTGAACAAAAACCTCATCATGATTAGTAGGTCCAAACATAAATATAGTGTTTCGAATGTGTGCAGGTAAACCTCTTATATACTACATAAGCGTTTCTTGGGTATGTAAAGGAATATCTAACATCAATGCCATCTTGCGAAAGTCATCTTTGTATTCCTGCATAGTTTGTCCCTTTCTTAGTTTAATACCTTGCCATTCAATTAAAGCCTTCTCTTTATAACCCAAAGGATAAAATTTCTTTCTAAGTGCAGAAACAAAAACTTGTCATGATGGAAATATATTACCCACTTGTTGTGTGCCACTTTGCAACTTGCTTTTCCACTAGATGAGTGTTGTGCCTGGAAGACAAAGTGATGCCAAATTGATTTGAGTTTCTTCATCCTTGATTTTTTGCACACTACAATAAACCTCCATATGTATGACCCAGTTATCAAGCCTCTCTACATTGACTTCACCATCATAAATGGGTAATTCAAATTTCACATCAAGTTTAAGTAAAGGCATTTCATGTTTATTTTTATGGGAATGTTTTCTTGCGGTGGATTTAGAACTTGAACTTGAAGAAGAAGAAATTGATGGAGAAGAAGGAGTTGAAGGAGGAGTTTGAGGACGATCCTCTCCTTCTTCACTTTTGACCTTTGAAGATTCACCTAGAACTCGTCTCTTTTGTTCCAAGTAATCCTCATTTAAAACCTTCATCATCTCCGACATGGCGCACAAAGTCTTTCGAAACTCTTTCTCCTCATGAGAAAGTCCCTCTTCTGATATTCTCACTTTGAGAAGTTCTCTTTCTCAATCCAATCTCAATATTCTCTTCAACAAGCTCACCTTCTCCACGATTCATCTTTTCCCTGGTAATCATGCAAACTCAAAAACCAACCATCAACTAGCTATGATACCACTAGATCCGAAAAGATCTTTTAAAGACTATGGTTGAGTTTTAAAAACATGAGTTCAATAACCATTTAGGAAATTGATGAAAGACGAAAAGTTAATTATGAAACATGGAATCCATAAAAACATATATAGATCTAGAAATAAGCACAAGAATCAACAAACCATAACAACAAAAGTTGTTAACGAAGTTCGACAATCTCACCTACATCTTTGGGCCTTTGTCTCAGTGGGTGAGGCTTTCTTATTTACGTTCTAAGCTTCAACAGTAAATCATAAAAGTGCCAAAATGATTACAAAATGATTTGGCTGTGTTCTTCTAGATCTCAAGAACCCATCAAAACTGGCGGCACCGAAAATGGATGAATGAAGCTCCCAAAAATGGCCTGCAAAGTTGCTCTCCTCAATGGCTTCCCTGCATAAAAATGGATTTTTCTTTTCAATTCTTCAAAATTTCCCCGTTTCGAACCTCTCCTCAGGCTGCCAAGAACCTCTGGTTTATATAGGCTTGAAGTGGGTAACAAAATCCCAACTTCCCCCAAAGATATGGCCTCAAAAAGAGCTCCAAATCCTCCAATAAAGGCCAAAATCTCTCAAATCTAGCTGAAATCAATTTAAATATTTATTATATGGTCAAAACCCCAAAATTTGAAAATAATAGTGTGCAACCCCTTTTCTCCCAGCCCCTGGGCATATAGGACGTTTCCATATGGCCCTAGTCTAGGCTGACGCACTGGTCTAGCCCTTAAGCCCCGACCCCTGGTTGTTGGCATGGTCATATGGCACCGACTCTATGCTTCCACACGCTCAAACTGTTATATTAGCCCCTGGTTACGCCTTTGGTTACATGCCTTGGTCGACGACCTATCCCGACCGACTGGCGCTAACCCACATATCCGCGCTAAACATATAGTTAGGTGCATATGTATGGTCACATGTTATAGCGCCAAAATAGGGGGCTAAAAATATGTAATAAATCCCATGCCACAAATAGTGTAATGGTTATATGGTGAAGGGTCGTATGGTTTGCATCGGAGCTGGGGCTAGGCCCCAACCCTTAACTTTGCCCAAATTACAATGCAACAAGCTTAAATATTTAAATCACACAATAACTATTAAGTACTAATGTGGGGGGGTGGGTAGCTTGACCCTGCCAAGTCTCGTTGCCTGGACTAGAGGTCATGGTTTTGACTCCCTGAGAGTCCATATAATTTTTCCAATCATCAACCAATGGAGGGGTGCCATGTGGCATCCCAGGACTGGTCCACGTGGCACCATTACACTTTCCCACTAACTGCCATGTGTCATAGCATGATTTGACCACTTGTCTACCCAGTCATCATGCAACTGTACTTGCCATGTCATTATACAATCGTACGGCCTGTACAGTCAGCTGCCACGTCAGCACTATACGGACTTCATAGTCATCAAAATTTTTCCTATTTGGAAAAACAAAAAGAACACGATATCTATCGCATATGGTGCCCGTTTGAGCTCGTTC
>JASDQU010435503.1:0-23857 GCA_032191745.1 Picea mariana | reverse complement strand
GACTGGCTCAGCCATGAGTGCCCCCTCGTCCTATACCTGCAATGAACTCATGTCAATAACATGTGTAGGATCACTAATATAATGTCTCAAAACAAATATGTGAAAAACATCGTGCATACGCCTCAAAGAATCAGGAAGGACTAGTCGATAGGCTACGAGCCCCTTTTTCTCCATAATCTTGAAAGGTCCCTCGAACGTAGGAGAGAGTTTAGCTCCCTTCCCAAAACTGATCAAACTTTTATGCAGTTTAATCCGCAAGAAGAATCGATTGCTGACTTCGTAACTATGGTTGACATGGTGCGCATCGGCATAAATCTTCTGTCGATCCTGCACTTCTTTAATCCTTTGTCTTATGGTTTTCATTTTCTCTTCCATTTCTTGGGTCGCTTCTGGTCCTACCAGGACCCTATCCTCAAGCTGATCCCAACTCAAAGGTGTCCGACACGGTCACCTGTAAAGAAACTCGAAAGGTGCCATCTTAATGGTGCTCTGGTAACTGTTGTTGTAAGTGAACTCCACTAGTGGCAAGAATTCTTCCCAATGCTTTTGTTATTCCATCATGTACATGCGCAACATGTCCTCTAAGGTTTGGTTCGTTCGTTCGGTCTGCCCATCAGTCTTCGGGTGATACGTGGTACTAAAGTTAAGTTGGGTTCCCAAGGTCTCTTGGAAACTCGTCCAAAATCATCCAGTAAACATCGATCCTTGATCAGATATAATCCTCTTAGGCACGCCATGCAACCTCACAATCTCACTAATGAAAAGTTTAGCTATGTCAGGTGCCTGATACGTCGTGCGCACAGGAATAAAGTGAGCACTCTTCATTAGAGTGTCTACTACTATGAAAATCGAGTCATGTCTCCTTGTCATCAGTGGCAATCCAACAATAAAATCCATCGAAATAACCTCCCATTTCGATTCTGGAATAGCGTGTGGTTGTAGTAATCCTACTGGGTGTCGATGTTCAGCCTTTACCAGTTGACATTCTAGACATCTAGCTACATAGTTGACTATGTCTTCCTTCATTCCCTTCTAGAAGAATAAGGGTTTAAGGTCTGCCCTCATCTTCGTGACTCCCAGGTGAGCCAAGTAAACTGCTCTATGAGCCTCACTTAGGATCAACATCCTCAACTCGTCATTCAATGGTACATAGATCCGATTTTTAAACCTCAAAAACCATCGCTATCAAATGAAAATCCTTCAAATCGTGGTACCATCATTGTGTTTTGTCCAATAAATCCTCGACCTCTTTGTACCAGTCATCGTCATCCTATAAAGTTAGAATCCTAATTTCACGTAGATTCGTCTAAAGAGGCAACACCAAAAAGATGCATGTTCTCTGACTCAATGCTTCTGCTACTCGGTTCGCTGCCCATTTTATGTAAGTAATCTCAAAGTTGTACTTGCTAGGCAATTCTGACCAACGTCATTGTCACGTGTTTAGTTCGCTTTGCGTAAAGATGTGTTGTATTCCACAGTGGTCAGTCTTTAGTTAAAATTTTCATCCAACAAGGTAGTGTCTCCAAACCTTCAAGGCATATACAATGGCTAACAACTCCAAATCATGCGTCACGTAGTTCTCCTCATGCCTTCTCAGTTTTCACGAGATGTAAGCGATCACTTGTCCGTCTTGCATCAAGACTCTGCCTAAGCCTTCTTGGATGCATCAGTTCTTACCAAGAAGTCCACGTCTAGGTCAGGGACCTTTAGTATCGATGTTGTTGCCAACAACTCCTTGAGCCTCCGAAATGCTTCCATGCATTTCTCGATCCAAACAAACTTCTTGTTTTTCTTCTGCAATTCCGTGATCCGATTTGCTATCTTTGAAAACCCCTCGACGAACCGTCAATAGTATCCTGCTAAACCCATGAAGCTACGCACTTCCGAGACATTTGTCAGTGTAGGCCATTCCATGATATCCTTGACCTTTGATGGATCCACGACGATGCCTTCGCCGGAGATGACATGCCCTAAGTAGTGAATATTTGATTGATAAATTGAGCATTTGGATAACTTTACATACAATTTGTCCTCTCGCAGACACTGTAGTACCAAGTGCAAGTGCTCGTCATGCTCCTCCATCGTCTGAGAGTAGATCAAAATATCGTCAATGAATACTTGGATGAGCTTGTCCAAGTAGTCGCAGAACACCCCATTCATCAACTCATAAATACCCCTGGGGAATTTGTCAGTCCAAACGGTAAAACAGTAAACTCATAATGTCTAAACCTTGTCTTAAAGGAGGTCTTAGGGACATCATCCTCCTTGATCCGTAACTGGTGATACCCTGATCGCAAATCGATCTTGGAGAACATCGTCGCGCCCTTCATTTGATCGAACAGATCATCAATCCTCGACAACGGATATTGATTCTTGATCGTGGCCTGGTTCAATTGACAGTAGTCAATGCAGAGCCTCCACGGCCCATCCTTCTTTCATATGAAAATAATAGGTGCACTCCATGGTGACACACTAGGACATATCAGTCCCAGGTCTAGCAATTCCCTCAGTTGCATTCTTTACTCTTGTAATTCCGGGATCAACATCGGATAAGGCGTTCTCACTATCGGTTTAGTTCCCAATTTTAGGTCTATAGTCAACTACAATTCCCTCTCCGGCAGCATCCTAGGTAACTCCTCCGAAAATACGTCCACAAACTCTCTCACCACCGGAAGGTGTTCTAGACCTTCCGCTACTCCTTTCTCGTTTAATGTAAGGATCGCATAAGGATTGCACCCCTTGCGCATGCTCTTCCAAAGTTGCAAGGAAGAGATGAACCTCAGGGAAACTCCCTGGTTTCGGTCGACAATCACACGTCTCTGTCCCTCGTCATCAACCAAGGTCAACTATTTCATCTTATAGTTGAGTATCACCTCATGCGATTCCAACCAATCCATACCAATCACGACGTCATAAGATCCTAAGATCATGATGTACAGGTTGGCCCTGGTGACAAACTCTCCCAGTTTAAGGATACATCTCGTAACCCTTCCTCCAACCTTTTTTTTTGGCTCCCGAAGCCATCTCTACGAAGCTAAACTCATCTTGTTCAATTGACTTTACCTTAATCCTTTTTAGTGCTGCACCAAAAATGAAACTCTCGGTAGCACCGGGATCTATCAAAATACATAGGGTTTGGTTAGCGATAGTACCTGTTATCTTAAGCACAGTTGAATGATGCTCTGCCTAGAAGTTATTCACCACTGCATGAATCTGATGGGCCTTGCCCATATCTCCCACGGTAGCAGGTCCAGCTGATTCAGATGCTCTAGTCCTCTCCACAGGGAAGTAACACTGGTAGTGTGGCTCCCCACACGTCCAACACCCCTTCTTCGGCCCAGTAGTCCTGGTACCCAAAGTAGAAGATGACGACCCACCAGCCTAGAACCCTAGTCTATTCTGCTGAATAGGCCCTAACTGTTTCTACTGTGGGGGACGTTGATACTGATGCTATGGTCCCTGATAAGGTGTTCACCGCTGAGGCATCGGTCACTGAAGTGTAGTGAAAGTGGATCACCTCTGGAAGCCACGATATCTCGGCATATGTCTGGTTGGTGTCTAATGATGTTGTGCTCCAGATGACACCTACCCTGCTGGTCTCACTGGAGTCCTGGTCTGCCCCTCGCTGATAAGCTCCTCCTCTGCCATGAGGGCCTTCTTGGATAACATCATGCAAGGTTTGAGGCTTCAAAATCCAAACCTTTTCACGTATGCTTCCGTTAAGGATGAACACGAACATGTTGACCTTAAGCTTCTTAGTGTTAAGGTGTAGAGCATACTGGAGTAGCTCCATAAAATGGGCCTCGTACTCGGGCACCATACAACCTCCCTGTCGTAAGGCATTGAACTCTTTGAGCTGACACTCAATGAATTCCTCTGAAAGGTACCTCTCTCGGAACCATTCCTTGAACTGTTCCCATGACACGTCTTCGACGACCATGTTTAGCTATGGTAGGAGGATCTTCCACCATAGAAGAGCACTCACCTTCAGTTGAAATACCACCATGCGGACCTTCATGTTGGAGGTATAAGCGCGAAGCGTGAAACACCACGCCTGCCTCTACAACCGTGCCTCGACGGCACTACCATCCTTGACACTCATGGACACTAGAACTCAACTCGCTCTTGTCCTTGGTGGAAGAAAACAATACTTGCTAGGGTGTGCTGTGGACCCTCTGGGGTACAAGTGCCTTTGCCTCAACTCAGTATCGATGGTGAATCATGGCCCTTTGATAAAAACTGAAAGGTCCTTGTCTGACCATCATCTCCCTTACAACTAGCGAATCTAGCCCAAGGACTTATGCTTCCCTTTGGGGGTTCGAATCCGAGGGTGCAATAACTTCTAGAGGCATCGCACCTCCTTCCATGGCACCACGACGGGAACCACTGAGGCGTCCTCTAAATGAGATCCCGTAAGGACACACTAAGGTTTTCAATTAATGCAAGGGTTAAAAATCACAGGTTATTGCAGTGGGAACCCTGGTGATCCACAGTCACAGGGTTGAACCTGCTCTAATACCATATGTGATGACCCCATCGTTACAACTACACGAATCAAGGCCCTTTGATAAAAACTAAAAGGTCCTTTTATAACCATCATCTCCCTTACAACTAGAGAATCTAGCCCAAGGACTTATGCTTCCCTTTGGGGGTTCGAATCCGAGGGTGCAAAAACTTCTGGAGGCATCGTACCTCCTTCCATGGCACCATGTCACGAACCGCTGAGGCGTCCTCTAAATGAGATCCCGCAAGGATACACTAAGGTTTTCAATTAATGCAAGGGTTAAAACTCACAGGTTATTGCAGCGGGAAGCCTGGTGATCCACAGTGGCAAGGTTGAACCTGCTCTGATACCATATGTGATGACCCCATCGTTACAACTACACATGGTTTTTTTTTTTTTTTTTTGGAAAGAAGGTGACAATGACAACAATTTAACCACACCACTGACGATGAATGCAAGAACGCAGTCCAGGCAACAAGCAACTATGAGTCCTCTCACGATCACAGGGGAAACTAGGTGAAACAACCGTAGGACAACACGGAGAACAACTACCGGCCTGACGCAAACATGACCACGCCTACAAGCTAAGGGACAACATCCTCATCTCGACACAATGCACTTGACAATCAATACTGGGACCTCAAGGCGCATGAACCATACACATTAAGTTGTTTAACCCATGTGCCAAAAGCAAACTTACAACGCTCGACAACACTCACACGAAAGGCACCAACTTCGACCAAGTTATCATTCTCTCCTATCCAATAGGGCACACCATGATTCCCTCATCAGGAATCATGTTGTTCCCCGAAGATAGATGCGTCAATAACCTTGGCACAAAAATCCTAACGGGTCCAAGTATTCAAGAGAATTCAACGCGCTAGGAGGCGAAATAGTTGACACAAGACTGCACCCAAACCCCAACAATAGGTCGACGAGATGCAAGAGGACGAAAACAAGGGAAGTCACAAGCCAACGCATGACTTCGTCAAAAACCCAACCCTTTACTCACGTGTGAATCGGTCAACAGTTACAATTGTTTTGACATTGATTATCCCTCTAAATTTAGCACGTCTAACTTAAAAACTAGTCTTTAACTTACCATCTGATTAACATTAAACACAAATCCAATCGGCCATTCTACCTTTCACCTCAGTCAGTCATTTCAATATAAATAACATTACCTTTGAATCCATTGGAAATTCTACATTACATTAAATTCAATCGAAATAGTATCAACTACGATTCGGTTAGGCAATCTGCATTATAATCAATCATTAAATACAATCTGATTAACCTAAAATCTGCATCAATCGACAAGTATTCTTTAGTCAATATTAAACCAACTTGACAAATCTAAATTAAATTAAATGAAGAACTATTCATGAAATAAGTAAGGTGGTCTACTCAATTGAAGGTTGTCCCAACCAATTAAAGACAGTTATGCTATATTTAAGGTTGTTAAACATTAAAGGTAATTCTAATCAAATAAATGTTTCCCATGACTAAACTGGAGGTCTAGGGAGGCAATCATCTAGCCACTATAAGGGAGTTGTCAATTATACCTAAGGAAAAATCATTGTACCTACACACCAAAAGGGAATTGTATTGTTGTCATTTATCAATAAGGCAACACTGTACATACATATCAAATAGGAATGACATTGTTGTCATTAATAAATAGGGAAAATCGTTGTACAAAAAGCCCCAGATGGACACTACGATGTTAGTCATTATTTAGAAGAAATTCACTATGCAAAACGCACCAGAATGGACACTTTATTGCCGAATTAATTAAGAGAAAACCCCTGTGCAAAAACACACCAGAAAGAACACTAATTTCCATCATCATTCAAGGAAAATCACTGTGCACAAAAATGCCTAGGCTGGACACTACATTGCCAAATTATTTAGAAGAAAGACACTGTGTAAAAACGCACCAGAAGAACACTAATTTTCCGTCATCATTCAAGGAAATCACTGTGCACAAAACACCCAAGCTGGACACTTCTTTGCCAAATTATTTAGAAGAAAACCACTGTGCAAAAACACACCAGAAAGAATTCCAGAAGGAAATTCACATCGCTATCTTTTAATATATGGTTCAAATCGTTGTGACCAGATAAATTTGTGGTGAATTACTGGGGAAAGCAATGTAAAATCTGAGATAAAATGCTGGTGAGTTCAGTGAACAAACATTGTCAATCAGGGATTTAAAAAAAAACACTGGTCACTGGTCTAATTCACAGAGATATTAACATACAATTAAATCAGATCACGGAGTTTAAACAGTCAACTTTACTAAGGTTAAATCATCCCGATAATTTAATGTGCTAAGATTATCCATTCCATAAAACACCCAGAAGTAAAATTCTTCTTAACCAATACACACGGGTTGTATAGAACGAAAGGAGTGTAGCCTTGTCAAGTGTCTGGCAATCCAACTCCTAACCAGAAAAATAAAAAGGGGTTTTGCTTTGTATATTTGGCCTCAAGTCAAAGAAGTGCATCCAAAAAAATAGTGATCACCAGGCAATCAAAATGAGATATAAAAAAGTAGGAATGTCCAGCAAGATATAAAGCAAAACACAGACAGGTTTAATCAACACGTTTTTCCATTGCCAGGATGCCCAATATAACAAAAACCGCACCAAAAGGGGAATTATATTATTGTCAATAATATAAAATAAAATCACTGTATAAACATCCCAGGAAATAAAGGAATAAAACGATTTTTTGTAAGATCTAAAGAGAAGACATACCATTCAATGTAAAAGGGAGACGTTCTGGTTCGATTCAACATCATAGAAGAATAAAAACGTAATCACTCTACAACTCATTACTACACAAAAAAGAAAAAGATAAACCCTCATCATCAATCAATAAATCGTCGGGTCGAATATCCACATCAAAGCACAAGACAACAATTAGCCAAGGACAGCCATTAGAGGTAGCCGGCTAACAGGTTCATCCTTCACTCATCACCCTCACACAAAAAAGCAGGGTGTTGAGATCCATAGGTCTTTTAACGCCAAGGTGACAACCGTAGATCAGGCTCCTAGCCAACTTCTCAGGCGAGGACTGAGGAGCTAAGGACGAAAGGCAACGACCATTAAGGACACAATCAATCGCAGCCAGGTGGTCAAGACATGCGGGAAAACGAAGGCCATAGGAGACAACAACCATTGAGCTAGGCTAAGAAAAGTTTCATTCATCATTTTTTAAAAACATCAGTTTACTTCTCCATTAAATAAGCAGACCCAAGCATAAGTCCTAATATATTCTACCATACAAAATGAAAAGAGCGTACCAATTCCTGATTGCCTACTCTGAATGACGTCCGAGCGCTCCATGCAACTCCCACTTGCCGACCGGCAAGAGTTCACCGGTACCTCCCAGCCAACGCTAGGGGTACTCTTCTTCCCCCTTAGCCCCCGGGGTCATAAAGGGGCCACACACTATCCAAATATTTCGACTAGCTCCCAACTTGCCTCGTAAGTCCAAGCTACCACTTCTCTCTGAGCTGGGTATCCCAACTCCCACAAGATTCTCCGTACAAGTGTCCCCCATCCCCTACATTCCTCCATTATTTAATTAATTTATTTAATTAATTATCTTATTTCCTTCACCCACCTAGAGTTACTCCTAGAATCAATCCTAGGTGTCCCCAAATTCCCTTACAGGTTTTAAAGGCTTTCCCTATTATTAAATTATTAATTTAGTTTAAATTAGAAAGATCTTAAATGGTATATTCTTTACTAAGTTTGAATTTCCTCTTTTTCCCTTAAGTTCCCCTTTTTCCCTTTTTATGTTTACCTCTTTTCCTAGTTTCCTAATATTTTAGATTTTCCCTCTTTCCCCTTTTTACTTACAACTCAAAAGGAAGGTGTGGAAATTAACCCTTTTTCCCTTTTCCTATTTAATTAGTATATTTTAAATTATCAAGGTAATAAAACAATTAATTCCCTTTTTAAATTTTAATCCAACATATTTTTTTTGAAACAATTAATTTCTTACTCCCTTCATGTTACAAGATTTAACGAAGATTATAATTATTATTCATGTGGTTTTTATTTTTATTATTATTATTTTTTATAGAGAGATAAATTTTACCACTAGCATAGTTTAGACTTAAATCTTAGATTTTCATATTGGGCGACATTTAATTAGGGAATTTGTTTTAAAAATACTTAACACGTTATTCATCCTAAGGCCATCTAGGTTCATTCCTCTACCATCAACAACGCGACGTGCCCTTCAGGATGCACTAGGTGCTCCAAGGGTGCCACTCGCCTCATTTGTTCCCTTGCGCGATGTGCCCTTCAGGACGCACTACGTGCTCCAAGGGTGCCACTTGCCACTATCCATTTTTCTTGCGCAATGTGTCCTTCAGGACACGCCACATGCTCCAAGGGTGCCACTCGCCTCTTGACTGACTTGGTAGACATCAATAACCCCTAGAGTCAATACTCCACCAGGTGAACTTGTGGGAGACTAAGGGCCTCTAAGGATTAAGGCCCCCACCTTATTGCTCACCCCTTAGAATCATCGTGAGTGACCGTATCCTTCCCTCATGACATCGTGGGTCCTCTCAAACTAGGTAATCGTTAACCTACAGTTTGAGCCACGGCGGGAGTGCTAGTAGGCTGTGGCAGGTCTACTGACCACACCTCTCCCTCAACATCTTTGGTAGTCGTGCGTGACCCCTTTACTCCACATGTGAGTCTGGTTGGCAAGTTATCGTTAGCCTGCATCATCAACGAATCATGTTAGAATATATCCATATCATATGATCTAATCAGAAGCACTAAAATCACAGTGAAAAAATCAAACCCCAATGGTACACTCCCCGACTCGATCCAGAGTCCAAGGGGTTCCATCGATGCCTCAGCATTCTGTAGGTCCATAATCCTACACACTAAGTAAAACCAATTCAATAGCACCTCTCTATGTTGAGGCGAAGAAAAAAAACATGTCATCATCCCATAATGCCTCATAATCAAAATCAAAAGGTTTAATAGAATAATAATCCGGATCACTTGCGAGAAAGTGTCCTCAAAGAATAAGTTCTCTCAGTGCACCAGAGTGAGATGTTACAGTCTTGGCTATGGTTTGTCCATAAATGGAGGGGTGTCTATACGACTCTGTGATTAATCAACTTTTGTTACCTCGAAACTGGTTCCTACATTTAAACGAGGAAGAGGGTATTCTCATACTATCTGTGTATTGACTATGTTTTCTTTCCTTAATGTATTCTTTGTGCCTCATTTGTTTTCGCTGTACAACTAAATCATACTCGTCCTTTGGCTATTGTTTGTTGACTCGGTGTTGGGACTCCTGTGTATTTACGAAATCACAATTCTAGTAAAACCCTACTCTTTTACTAGTTATTGTCACTAAAGATGGGGCCCTGTTTGATGCAAGGGTACCCATCAGATTGACCAAGTTCTCTCCTCCCCTTTCAGTCCATTGACGTTCACGACTCGGTTGGAAGCTTACCTATGGAGATTCGAAGATAAGTAAAAGTTTTCTGTCCAATATTTATCTTGTATGTTTTGTTGAATTTCGAGCTTTGGAAAGACCCCTATCCTATTTCTAAATTAATTGCTTCGTCCCTTGTAGGTCCATGTGGAACACAACACTGGATCAAAATCGTGTTTTGCTTAGAAAGGTATTTTGGTGTCTAATAATAGAAACTCTTGAGGGATTTGGAGATATCCCAGTGATGTTGGGTTATTACTCTGGCATGCTTTGTTTAAGACTGTTGCCCGAATCATTAGATCTACAGACCTTGAATTTTTAGTTAAAGAAATGTTATAATTTCCTTTCAGTGGTTGAGGTTTACTTTGCTAGTCTCTATATAATGATCTTTTAGCGATATTCCAGAAAGATATCCATTTGTGAAATTACAAAAAGGAAGACTATACATTGATTCGAAAATTCATTTCAGATACTTACAAATGAAATATTTACTCATAAATTTCTTGTGTCTATAGATGATTAATTTCATTCATTTATAGTAGATTTTGTAATTATTATACGCATATACTCCCGTATAAAAGTGTGGCCATATGCGTATCTATATATATCTAATTTAACTTATGTTTACAGCATGAATTTCTCCCACATCGTTGAAGTTGATGGTTTCTATAGTCTTATTATATAATCCATGACTTATAATACTATCAGATATAAATGAATATAATACTCCTGAGATTCATTTCTAGTTTTCTTTAAGGGTTGCACCAATTGAATTTTCACCACAGATGTTGAATGGGTATAACACTCTAAAGAAAAGATTTGTTCTTTCCAGATTTCTTTTAGGGTTTACACTCATTGAAAATCCACTGCAGACTTTGGAAGAATGCATATGATCTTAAGATAGATGGGAAATCCCAGGATATACCCTTGGGAATTTTCACGGCTAAAAATATTTATTTTATTTTATACAGATTAGATATGTTCTTGTCCCGACTAGTTCTCTGGTGGTTCTGTAATATGGTTTATTATCGAGATTCAATTCCATTACTACTATAGATATTGCATATAAACCCATACCTTTATTGTTGGTCAGGTGAATTACAATGGATCGCGCATACAACAGTAATATAGGTATATCTTTTAATAGGGTAGATGATTTTTTTTTTCAACAGATAACGTACCAAAAACCATACAGATACAGTCGTATCTACAACAAATAACCTACTATGATTATATAGTTACAATCTTCAGTCGAACCCAATTATTTCTATCACAATTAATCTACAGAATTCTGAAATTTACATATGACCGCAAAATAATCGTCTGTATAGCAACCCAAATCATCTGTAGTAGTTTTTTGCAATTTCGTACGACAGTAAAACAATTTATCTAGAATAGCAATGCACATCAGCTACAACCATTCAGTAATTACATATGACAGTAAAATAGTTCCTCTAGAATGAAAAACCTATGCAATAGTTCTAACGACACGAATGTAATGAGGAAACGTAGAGGGTACATATCTGAACTGGTTTTCTGAAAGACAAAGGGAACAACCATGTTCCTCCCAAACTTAGAACTGGGTAGCCAAATCACTTGCTCGGTTCACCCCCTAGGTTGACAATGAATCCATGAGGGTGAACTTGAAATCTCCTCTTCAACAATGTTTCCTCTATCTGTAATCCTCTCCTTGCCTCACACTTAAATCTCAGTGTTCATAACAACAACTATCCAGTAGTCCTTCTTTCCTCAGCATACTAGGCAGCGTCTTTCCTCCTCACATATGCTATTTATCAATACAATCTTTTTTCCTAGGCATTTTTTCCCTCCCTTGGGAATTTTCGTACCTTTCTAAATCCCTAATTTTCAGGGCTGCCAATGGTCAAATCCTTGATTTTCCACTTGTAAAAATCAGCCTAGAGGAAGTTCCAACATGTTCCCCACTCATGGAGTCATGGTCAACTAAATTTAACATGGATGTTCCATTTGTCCTCCTGCAATAAATAAAACAATATTATGTTTGCATACAAGTGTCATAGTCAAATAGTTAGTTGGGTCAGATCAGGTCTCTGCCTAACAGTCATAACAATTAATTAGAATTTATCAAATTCGAAATTCAAAATTGCCATAAATGGCAAAAATTTTCCAAATTCGAATTTTCTAAAAATAGAATAATTTTTCTAACAAATTTTGACTTTCGAAAATAGTTTTTTTTTTTCCTTGGGATGTCACATCCTTTCCCCCTTCAATGAAACACTGTCCTCAATGTTTGTTAATTTCTTGGAACAGGATTGGATGATATTTCTACAAATCTCCCTCCAACTTCCAAGTGGCCTCCTCAGGACTAAAGTGCTTCCATTGCACCTTTACCTGAGCGACGACTCTTTTTCGAATTGTTATTTCTCTCTGGTCCAGAATATGAAGGGGTTCCACATGGAACTCGCATTCTGGTTCCACTTGCACCAAGTTCCAATCAATCATATGAGTAGGGTCATGAACATACTTTTTCAATAAAGAAACATGAAATACATTATGAAATTTTAGATTAGATAGAAGAGCAAGTTGGTATGCCATGGGTCAAATTCGATCTAGTATCTCGAAGGGCCCATAAAACCTGGGTGCCATCTTGGCATATTTTCTGAGTTTTGGTGAACTTTTTCGGGCTTTGACTTTTAAGTAAACATGATTCCCCACTTGAAACTCCAAGTGTCTTCTTTTCTGGTCCACATAACTCTTCTTCCTGTCCTGTGCCTCTTTTAAGTTTCATTGTACCTTTCTTACCATATTCTCCATTTCTTGGAGCATCTCTGGTCCAACCAGAAGTTTGTCAGTCGGGTTGTCCCAACAAATTGGAGTCGTACACTTTTTGTCGTACAGTAATTCGAAGGGGATTAGCTTAGCCGAAGTTTGGTACCCATTGTTATATGAAAATTCTACTAGGTGTAGATCGTCTTCCCATTTGCTCGGTTTTGTTCTTACATACATGCAGAGCATATCTTCTACGATTTGGTTTGTCCATCCATTTTTGGATGATAGCTCGTACTCAAATTCAATTTGGTGTTTAGCCCTACAAACAATTCCTTCCAAAAAGAAGACATGAATTTTACATCTCTATCTAAAATTACCATTTTAGGAATACCATGTAATCTAAAAATTTCTTTCATAAATATTTCAGCAATCTTTATAGCTTTAAAAGTAGACTTTACTGGAATAAAGTGTGCAAACGTACTGAGTTTATCGATTAAAACCATGATAGAGTCATTATGTTTCTGATTTTTGGGCAAACCTATAATAAAGTCCAGTGATATGGTCTCCCAGTTCCATTCTGGTACTGGTAATGGTTGTAATAGGTCGGTTGGATGTTGGTGTTTAGCCTTTACCTGCTGACAGTCTTGGCACCTAGCCAAGTATTCTGCTATTTCGCCCTTCATATTATGCCAATAGAAAAATTTCCTGAGTGTTTTTATCATTTTATGGTATCCTGGATGACCAAAATACGGTTTCTTATGCACTTCATCAAGAACTGTTATCTTTAAATCTATTGAATCGGGTATGTAAAGTCTATTTTTAAAATGTAGTAACCCATGTTTATCGATACTCAGGTCTCGTTCGTGTGAGATTGTTGTAGTGTCATGTAATTCTGCCACTAACTTAGTGTAATTTTCGTCATTAATACCTGCCATCCTTATTCTCTATTCAAGATCGTTTTCTTCCTTGCTGACCTTTATCTCAAATATCCCGTGGACTCCTCTTCTTAAAGCATCCGCTACCTTATTTTCCTTACCTTTTTTATGTCTTACCTCAAAGTCGAATTCCCCCAAAAATGCTAGCCACCTTGCTTCCCTTGCATTAAGATCTGGTTGGTTAAACAGGTATTTAACCCCGCTGTTATCTGTCAATAGTAGAAACTTTCTGTCCATTATGTAGTGTCGCCACATTTTTAAGGCATGTATTACTGCTGCCAATTCTAAATTGCGAGTGACGTAGTTTCTCTCATGTTCCTTTAACTTTCGGGACTCATAGAAAATAACATGTCCTTCTTGAGTTAGGACACCACCTAGTCCTTCTTTACTCGCGTCAACACAGACCATGAAGTCTTTATCTGGGTCTGCTACCTTTAGAATGGGTGCGGTCGTTAATAATTCCTTCAACTTACTAAAACTATCTTGGCACTTTTGTGACCAGTTAAACTTGGTCCCTTTCTTTTGTAACGATGTGATGGGGTAGGCTATTTTGTAAAACCCCTCTATAAATCTGTGATAATATCTAGCGATTCCCATGAATGACCAAATGTCCACTACATCCTTCGGTACCGGCCATTCCATAATGGATCTTACTTTCTTAGGGTCGACTGCAATGCCTTCTGCAAAAATGACATGTCCTAGGTATTGTATCTTCTTCTGATAAAAATCGCACTTATCGAATTTAGCATACAGTTGGTGTTTCCACAAAGTTTGCAGGATGATTCTTAAGTGTTCTTTGTGTTCATCTTTTGTTTTTTAATATACCAGTATATCATCAATAAACACTAGCACAAATTTGTCCAAGTATTGACTAAAAATACTATTCATTAAGAACATGAATGTGGTTGGCACGTTAGTGAGTCCGAAAGTTATGACCACAAATTCGTAATGTCCATATCTTGTTCGAAAAGTCGTCTTGCTTATGTCCTCATATTTTATCTTAACTTTATGGTATCCAAATCATAAATCCAACTTCGAAAAGATCTTTTCCCCACCTACTTTATCGAACATATTGTTTATCCTAGGTAAAGGGTACTTTTTTTTAATAGTCACTTTGTTCAATTGTCTATAATCAATACATAGTCTTAGAGTACTGTCTTTATTCTTCACAAAGAGGATGGGTTCTCCCCAAGGTGAAACACTCGGTCTGATATACTCTTTGTCCAATAACTCCTGCAGTTGGATTTTCAATTTCGTTAATTCTGGTATACTCATTCGGTAAGGTGCTTTCGAGATAGGGGCTGAACCAGGTAGTAAGTCTATGGAGAAGTCTATTTTTCTTCTAGGGTGTAATTTAGGTATTTCATCAACAGATAAGTCTCTGAAATTGCGTAAACCAACAAATTCTTCCAAGTTAGGTTTGTCTTTGTTTTCTAACAGGTTTGTTACTTGGATGGCATAAACTTGACGTCTCTTTCTCTTACATTTCTTGAATTGCATCACAGAAACTTGTCTAACTGATACAGGTTTTGGTATACCTTGGGTTGTTCTAGTAGTGTCATAATCATCTTTATAGTTAAGTGTCTTTGTATAAAAATTGAGTATTGCCTTGTGCTTTTCCAACCAATCCATTCCGATAATCATATCATAATATCCTAGGGGTAGGATGTTAAGATTTGTCCTTATGTTCTGACCATATAAGTTGAACTCAAAATCAGAAATAAATTCAACTATTTTCCTTTTAGTTCCAGTAGCTAGTTGTAACAACCATGATTTTCCATGCTTCAGTTTCTTAAGTTTATTTGACTCTACTATACCAGGAGTAATATAACTTAACGTAGATCTAGGGTCAATTAAAACAAAAATTCCAGTGTTATTGATTTCACCTTCGATTTCTACCATAGAGGACTGGTGGTTAGCTTGCTGACCATCTATGCCTGCATTTATCTGATCCAGGCTTCTGCCCACATCACCCACCATCGAGGCTTCCTAAAAGTTATGAACATCAGTTCAGTTTGTTGAAATTAAACGTGGAAAGTTCCTCCTTAGGTGAGGTTCTCCACATTCCCAACACTTTAACGGTTCACGGGGGCTATCCCCAAACTTGTTCATTCCCAGATTTACCAGTTTACCGCTGCCTTGAGTATTCAAATGGTTGGAGTGAAAATCTTTTCTCAGAAACCTTTTTGTTGCATTCTGATAAGGAGATGGCTGGTATCCCTTTTTCCGCTGGTTCATTTGATCTTGTTTCTTATCCTTTCAGGCTTTGGGAAACTCTATCCATTGTTTATACTGGTCGTAGCACATTTGTGCTTTCCTGAATACTTCACTCAAGGATTTGGGGTTGTCAAACACAATTCTGTCCCTATAGGACCGTGGTAAACAACTTAAGAATCATTGGATTTTCACCTTTTCCTCCCGAATGTAAGGTACGAACCTTAGTAGTTCCAGGAATTTATTTATAAGGTCCTCCATTGTCATCTGTCCAAGTCTTAACTTGTAAAATACTTTCATTTTCCTTTCATAGTAGCTTTCAGATAGGTATTGTTTTTTGAAATATTTCTTGAACTCAAACCATTCCATCTGTTTTTATTTTAATCCCTTTGCCAATTTCAGATCTTGCCACCAGATGTTGGCCTTTCCTTTCAGGTTGTAAATGGACATTCTGACTTTCATATTGCTGGAATAGTTGTATATTTGGAAATATTTTTTGATATCTAACAACCATGCCTCATCTTCCTCACCTGTTCTGGATTCCCAGTCAAATGTAGCAGGTTTAATCTTCTTGAATTCCCCTTCAAGATGATCTACATGTTTCCCTTTTCTGTCTGGTTTTTCTCTATCTTCAGCTGAAGGGGTACCCTCAGATGAGTTGTCCTCTTTTTCTGCTTCAGGACCAGAGTTCTTGGAGGCCCTCTTACTGACCTCTTCTTCATGATTATCATCCTTTGGTATTTTCTTGGTTACTATGCTACGTAGCAGGACTTTATTTATCTCTTGATGTTCCTGCTGTTCTTTCTTCAGTTTCTCATTGTCTACATTGAAAACCTGCAGTTCAACAATAAGATTTTTCATTGTTTCCAGTAATTTCGTAGGTGAGTTTCCATCACTATTTTGTCTTGGATCTTCTGGAGGTCCTCGCTCTGGATTTCCTTCCATTCTGATTTCTGTATCATCCTGAGCTACCATAATTCACACAAAACAGAAAGGGTTTTATGTTCATAACAAAAAGGTTTATTAGTTTTTATTAAATCGAATATATATAAATAAACTACAGTGGCCTTCTTCAGGTCTAGTGTTGTAACCTTTGGCTCTGATACCATATGTAATGAACCCCAAAATTGTCAATTTTTTTTTTCTTTTGTTTATACATTCATCCTTAATGGATTCAAAATTACAAGAAGGTAGGCTTTTCTATTTCTGGTCCAATTCTAAAAGTTTTCTAGAGTCCTGGCAGTCATCGGTTGACTTTACTGCTCAACTTAAAAATTTCAACTCAATGTTATACGATGTGCATACTTCGCGTTCCAAAATTCACTTATAGTTTTGTAGTTATATTTACCTTCATATCTGTATACACATATACCCATACCATAGGCTTAGACTACAATGATTTGGGACTTCTATCCCTAAGCCTTATGCGTAATTTGACATCAAACAAAACTCAATCAAAAGGACTTAAGAATAAGGATAAAAGTAAAGAGTTGGATTATATACCTTTGTGAAAAGTTTTGCTAAATAATATCAGGTCCCTTTTACAAGCATTCGGATAAGGGTAAAGGTTAGGTAAGGCCTTCCAGTAAAAATCGGTGTAACGAGTAGTCTATAACCCTTTCCCATGCTAACAAACTTGCGTGGATCCACCTGTCCAAAATGTAACATCAACTGAATATTGCATTAACTGAATTCGTAGTGGTTAGGGATAAAGGCGTCCATGAGTCACACAGGTGCTTCCTTAATCCATAGCCCATTAATTCCAAGGAAGGCATAGGTATGATGAGAATTAAACTCTTGCCAGGCCATTAAAGGGGCAGGGGGTGTGCGATAGTCGAGGCCATCACCTGACCTATTTTCCATTATGGACGTGCCAAGTTTACTTCATCACATGGCCTTGCATACCAATAGCCTTCATTCTAAGAGGAAGGGTTCTTAGGGTTGTAGCAATTTTTCCTTGTCGTGGGAAAGTTATCCAGGTGCCTAGTTTCTGCGATTCCGTTTCTTGGTGAAGGGGAGACAATGGTGAGGACTTCCTTCAAAGGAGGTAGCGTCTCCTAACCAATCCTCCTAGTAAGTTTCACGCTATCACTGTAACTTTTTTTCTGTTAGCAATTTTTTTCCCCTTGTCATTAAAACTCAAAAGAGAGGGCGCTGGACTTGTTACTTTTCCTTGCTACTGGTAAGTAGCTCCACTTATCGCGCTCCTACCTGTCCAAACCCCAAAGGCTTGATACTTCATTTTCTTTCCTTTTGGGTGCTTTCAAAGGTTTTCCCCTTTTTATTTTAAGTCATTTACCTTTGTGCTTGACGTCTCTCATGCTCTTTTACTATCTGGTATCATTATTTGGTAGTAAATCTCTTTGAGATTTATTCATGGTTCCATTCGAGAAGTTATTCATTAGGGTGAGAACCATTTTGTGTATACAAATTAGTTTTTACCTATTTTAGTGGACTATTAGATGGTAGGCTACGACAATGTCCTCTGTCATGGTCGGGTACTCTTTGTGTAACAATTGAATGTTGTTTTTCCTTGACCTAGATTCCTCTACCCATATCCAAGAAATATTCTTTCGTCTAAACACTGCACTCCTCCATGATCCCTAATCCTTTAAAGGAGGACCGAATATTATTCATAAATTTCTTCTGTAGGTTCTGATTTAATGATACCTCTCGGGTTCGAAATTCCTATAATGTGCCATAGATAAAATTTCACGGGCTTTGTACTATCTTGGTAGCGGTTCATCCATACGAGGAAGGATGTCTGTACTACTCCATGATTAATCAACTTTCGTTACCTCAAAATTGGTTCCTACGTTTAAACGAGGAAGAGGGTATTCTCATACTGCTTATGTATTGACTATGTTTTCTTTACTTAATGTACTCTCTGTGGCTCATCTGTTTTCTCTGTACAACTAAATTATACTCGTCCTTCGGCTATTGTTTGTTGACTCGATGTTGTGACTCCTATGTATTTACAAAATTGCATTTCTAGTAAAACCCTAGTCTTTTACTGGTTATTGTCACTAAATATGGGGCCCTGTTTGATGTAAGGGTACCCATCAAATTGACCAAGTTTGCTCCTCCCCTTTCGGTCCATTCACATTCATGACTCGGTTGGAAGCTTACCTATGGCGATTAGAAGATAAGTAAATTTTTTCTGTCCAATCTTTATCTTGTATGTTTCGTTGAATTTCGAGCTTTGAAAATATGCCTATCATGTTTCTAAATTAATTTCTTCGTCCCTTGTAGATCCATGTGGAACATGACACTGGATCAAAATTGGGTTCTTCTTAGAAAGCTATTCTGGTTTCTAATAATAGAAACTCTTAATTGATTTGGAGAAATCCTGGCGATGTTGGGTTATTGCTTCAGCATGCTTTGCTTAAGACTGTTGCCTGAATCATTAGATGTACATACCTTGAATTTTTAGTTTAAGAAATGTTATAATTTCCTTTCAGTGGTTGAGGTTTACTTTGCTAGTCTCTGTATAATGATCTTGTAGCGATATTCCATATAGATATCCATTTGTGAAATTACCGAAAGGCAAACTATACATTGATTCAAAAATTTATTTCGAATACTTACAAATGAAATATTTACTCATAAATTTATTGTGTCTATCACTGATTAATCTAATTCATTTAGAGTATATTTTGTAATTATTATATGCATATACTCATGTATAAATGTGTGGTCATATGCGTATCTATATATATCTAATTTAACTTAAGTTTACATCATGAATTTCTCCCGCATCGTTGAAGTCGATGGTTTCTATAGTCTTATTATATAATCCATGACTTATAATATTGTCAGATATAAACGAATATAATACTCCTAAGATTCATTTCCGGGTTTCTTTAAGGGTTGCGCCAATTGAATTTTCACCATATATGTTTAATGGGTATAACACTCTAAAGAAAAGATTCATTCTTTCCAGATTTCTTTTAGGATTTACACTGATTAAAAATCCACTACAGACTTTGGAAGAATGTATATGATCTTAGGATAGATGGATAATCCCAAGATATACCCTTGGGAATTTTCACGGCTAAAAATATTTATTTTATTTTATACAAGTTAGATCTGTCCTTATCCCGACTAGTTTTCTGGTGGTTTTGTAATATGGTTTGTTGTCAATATTCAATTCCATTACTACTATAGATATTGTATATAAATCCATACCTTTATTGTTGGTCAGGTGAATTACGATGGACCACGCATACAACAGTATTATAGGTATATATTTTAATAAGGTAGATGATTTTTTTTTTCAACAGATAACATACCGAAAATCATACAGATACAGTCGTATCTACAACAGATAGCCTACTATGATTATATAGATACAATCTTTAGTCGAACCCAATTATTTCTATCACAATTAATCTACAAAATTCTAAAATTTACATATGAATGTAAAATAATCGTCTGCATAGCAACCCGAATCATCTGTAGTAGTTTTTTGCAATTTCATACGACAATAAAACAATTTATCTAGAATAGCAATGCACATTAGCTACAGTAGTTTAGTAATTAGATATGACAGTAAAATAATTCCTCTAGAATGGAAAACCTATGCAATAGTTCTAACGACACGAATGTAATGAGGAAAAGTAGAGGGTACATATCTGAATTCGTTTTCCAGAAGACAAAGGGAACAACCATGTTCCTCCCAACCTTAGGACTGGGTAGCCAAATCACTTTCCCGGTTCACCCCTAGCCTGAACATGAATCCATGAGGGCAAACTTGAAATTTCCTCTTCAACAGTGTTTCCTCTATCTATAATCCTCTCCTTGCCTCACACTTAATGTTCATTTTTCATAACAGCAAGTATTCAGTAGTCCTTTTTTCCCCAACATACTAGGGAGCATCCTGCCTCCTCACATATGTTATTTATCAATAAAATCTTTTTGCTTAGGTATTTTTTCCCTCCCTTGGGAATTTTCGCAACTTTCTAAATCCCTGATTGTTAAGGGCTACCAATGGCCAAATCCTTGATTTGCCACTTGTAAAAATCAACCTAGAAGTAGTTCCAACATGTTCCCTACTCATAGAGTCACGGTCAGCTAAATTTAATATGGTTGTTCCATTTGTCCTCCTGCAATACATAAAACAATATTTTGTTTACATACAAGTGTCATAGTCAAATAGTTAGTTGGGTCAGATCAGGTCTCTACCCAGCAGTCATAATAATTAATTACAATTTATCAAATTCGAAATTCGAAATTTCCATAAATGGAAAAAATTTCCAAATTCGAATTTACTAAAAACATAATAGTTTTTCTAACAAATTTTGACTTTCGAAAATACTTTATTTTATTTTTTGGGGGATGCCACAATCAACCTCAAGATTCTCTTCTCTGTAGACATGCACAAAGTTGAGGACTGAAAAGAACTTGAAGAGTTCCTTTATCCTGTCCTTCCAACAGTCTATAGAGATTGCCTGAAGATATCCTTTGTTATTTAGCCAGTCAATTACAATTTTTGAATCCCCTATGAAATGGAAATCTATGATAGAAATTCTATGGGCCAAGGAAAGAGCATCCCATGCACCCAAAATTTCTTCTCTTATGTTTGATCCTCCTCCACAATTGAGTGTCCACCTATAGACTAAATGATCATTGAGGTTGATGAATCCACCTTCTCTACGTTGTTCCCCATTACTTTGAGTTGCCCCATCGAACCATCCTATAATTCTATTAAGTGGAAAAATATGGGTAGAACATCTAATGGAGTGCATAATTTATTGTGGTCTATCGATTTTGACTATGCTAGTGGAGAGATAAATGACATTATCCAAATATGGAGACCTTGACTCAGAAATAGCCAAGTTCCTTTCTAGCCAAATGAACTAACATATGAGTGTTGGTAAGGATGAAAGACTATGATTCTGGATGGCCCAAAATGAAAAACATTCCTTCACTATAGTTCATGTCCACCCTGTAGATAACTTGTAATTCTCTTTGATCTTTTTCCAAACAGTGTGAGTGAACGGGAAGTGTACAAAAAGATGTATACCAGATTCCTCATTACCTTTACAAAGATGACATAAACCTGGCCAATACCAACCTCTCTTGTGGAGATTATTCCAAGTGAGTAATTTGTCTTCAATGAGAAGCCAGGCAAATAGTTTAATCTTTTGTGGGAAATCCCATCCCCACAGATTTCTCCTCCAACCCCATATTTTGTTCTTCCACAGCTCGACTGCCAGCACATTGTGTACATTTTTTATTGTTATCAAACCTGAACAGTCACCACCATCCCACCTTAACTCATCCTATATGTCAAAAATAAAAATGTCAGCTCCAATCAATCTCATCCTATATCGGTCCCAATCAGAAGAAAATTCACCCTCTATTCCCAAATCTATGTTGTTTAGCCAATTGGAGTAGATTGACCCTTGGATAGAAGCCCAACTAGCTTGAAAAAGAAAATATACATTTTTTCTATTTAAGAGGGTAAACAACTCAGCAGAAAGAAAGGAATCCTTCCCGATCCCCAAAATTTCATCCTTTCCAGTAATAATGGAATCACCCAGACATAGTTTCCAAGCAATTCAGTACACAATCAAAGGCAAAGAGTTTAGAAGGTTCTTCTAGGTCTGGGAACCAAAAGATGATACTGGCAGGGATGAGCACAACCAAGTGGTCACTAAAATATGTGGAAAGTATTTATCTTTCAAAACCCGCTACCAAATACTTGGATGCATCAATCTACGCCACAACGATTTTGTAGCGAGTGATCTCGAGAAACAAAAGATGTTTCTAATTCCCCAACCACCAAACACTTTTGGTCTTGAAATAGTCTCCCGTTTTCATAAGTGAAAGGTTGAAGATTTTTTATTACCAGACCAAAGAAAGGAAAATACCAATTTACGAATCTGGCTTAGAATTGTAGCCGGGATGTTTTCCAAAGATAACCAATACACCGGTTGGCTTTTGAGAACCACTTTTATCAAAACATATCTACCTCCCAAAGAAATAAAATGATTGCACCAGTGTCAAATTCTATTCTCGTATTTCAACATTAGCCACTGCCAGTCCGCCACCTTTTACTTATCCATCTTTAAATACAAACCCAAATATTTAAACCTAGACTTTTCTAGACTTGTCTTCCTTTACCAACAAATAAATCAACCTCATGCATTAAACAAATTGGCATGGAAATATCTATGTAGGCCCATAATCTTTAAAAGGTTAGGAAGATTAGTACTGCGACAAATCTTTTGAAATTGAAATTTAATTTGGGTACATTCTTAAAGGTTTAAGAGAAATTGTTTTTCATCTTCAGCCCTCTTAACCTCACAAAGATATAGACCCCTTGAGAATTTTTTCTTATATTAACAATATATATTTTACTCTTTACACTAGTAAAAACAAAGATACTTTTGAATTTCTAGATTAAAGTTGAACTTCTTAATTTTCTTTTTCCCTATAAATCTTTATGACACCACAATTTCTCTTTAAATTTTGATTTAATAATATTTTTAATATTATCCTTATTATGCAATATGCTTTCTCCAACATCTTTATGCCATCTTCTCTTAAGCAAAGGTGATTTTGGCTATAGTTTGAAACAATTTTGGGAAGCCTTTTGTCCTGCATATTGTTTAATTTGTTCTTATACGTTAACTACCTAGTCATAATTGTGTTATCAATGGGGGAAAGGCTAGCTTATGTGAGGAAGATATGATATGGTGTATTTCTATTAATTTTGAGATTATAGATTATAAAATTCTTTTGTATCTGCTTTATCTTTCTCCATGACTTTCTAGAGATACTACATCCACAAACTTCACATCCATATTAAATACCATGGGTAAGGAGAGTATCAAATAAAAGTTTTTTTCTTATCTCATATCCAAAGATCCCTTTCTTTACAATTGTTTTCAAGTGCATAATAAACTTTCCACCCTCCATCTGTTTTTTCTCAAGACTATAATTCTAGTTGAGCTTGTGATGAATATTG
>JASDQU010435502.1:39452-55874 GCA_032191745.1 Picea mariana | reverse complement strand
CTTAAATATATTTTGGGGCTGACTTCTTCTTTTGCCTATTACAATTACATTATGACCAATCCACAAAAGGGGATTTGGTCCTTTTACAATAGCCGACATTATCAATTCACAATGGGGATTGATCCAATGAATAATATATCAAATAATAATAAGAATACACTTTGCAATTACATTATTTCAACAACAAGAAGACCATTCATTATGTTCCATCTTTACCCAAGTACACAGACTTGCAATGAAACAATCAATGTTCCCTTCAACAAGCATACATGCCCATGAATGCAAAACATGAAATTATATCCACACAATTAAATTCCAATACAAAAAGTACAAGTGATACTTATTTGGTTACAAGGTGTGAATAACCAGCCAACTGATTGTGGGCGAATTCCTTTCCACCCAACCATGGGCACTGTGTGCTCTGTAACTTCAACAATAGACCACCCCTGTGCCAAGCCATGATACCACCAGGGAAGATCTCTCTCAGGTTCTACGAGAATTTGGGATGTGGAGGTTACCCTCCACACCACTCTGGGTAAGGATTTGCATGAGGCCTCAAAACGGTTTGTCAGATACCTTCCCAGTATCAATCTCACAACCTTCTCAATAGAGGTCGGGTTATTTGGATTCTCTACCCAAATTCCATAGTTCTCGCCTGGTCTCTCCCTTTTTTTCTACCTTCGTTCCTTCTCTTGCACATTTTTCTCTCCCCCCCAGAATGTTCTCGACTTGTCCCCTTAATTTTGTCAGAAGGAACTCGTGGGGTCCATCTAGGGCTATGAAAATGGTACCCTATTGTACCTAGGTCTGACAATTTTAAATGTCCTAGCCTGATCTCCCATACCTCAATTTATTTGCGGTAGTTGGTTTTCCAACTACCATCCTTCCACACTAACTGATTTTCCTTGAAATCAGGGGTGAAAAAAATAATTTGAATATCAAATATTATTGGCAAGGAGGTTTGGGTCATATTTAGCATGATGAACCACTCTCTAAGTTTCCTTACTTTTTCCTCTAGTGGTATCATGAACAGTACTTCAAGGCTTCACCCCACAGTCAGCTAGTTAGCTTTTTAAATCAAACAATAATATATTTACAATGGTCTTATGCCATTACATAGTAGCCATAATTCATGATTAATTACACATAATCATAGGTTTAGAAAGGGGGGTCTTACACAAAACATGCCCCACATGTTGCCCCAAGTATGCAATATCAGTCATCACACATGGATAAAAAAGAAACTTTAATTTTTTTGCAAGAATTTCTAGTACATGTCCACCCAAGAAGCCCAAAATCTGCAATTTTGGCCCCATAACTGTCATCTAAGTCATAAATGGGATCCCCATAAAAATGGAAAAAAATTATTGTTAGAATATTGGATGTGCTTGTTTAACCATAAACAATATAACAATATTGTCACCCAACCATAGGCACTAATGCCACCCCCGAGCACCTTGACCTTGACAGAGAGAAGAATTCTGGTAGCAGATCAATAGCCAATCAAGGCTAATGCACCAAGAAAAGATAATCAAGACTGATCAGAGAGTCCAACCCAGAAAGACCGAGAATATAGATTGCAAAACTGGCGGCAACATCTTTTCCCAAGACTTACGCGCAAATTGGCCTTTTGCAGTGCGCACAAGTGCACTTCTGTAATTCTGAGAAGTCTGGCTAAAACGAAGATTGGCCTCCTATATTTATACTGCTTCTGCTACAATGCCTGGGTTGACTTCTCATTTTGGGTGCTAATTACTTAGTATTAATTATTTCCTTTAGCCGACATCTCTTCTAGGGTTATATTCAATTATTTTCTTGCTTCCGGAATATTCTAATCTTGTCAAAGGTCACAAATGGAGGTGAATACCTCCCGCATATACCATAATATCAACACTCCCTCCTAGCTAGGGAGGTATAATGAATAATAGTATTGAGCACAAACAGACCATTCAACTAATAGCATCATTATAGCCACACAGCTAATTAAATCACGATCACCGTAATTATTATCCAACTAGATAATCTCCATGACAACTAGTACAATGTCAACTGAAAGAACACAACTGTGTCTATCCATTGTAGTACGCAACTACTCAATCTATGACAAACAATGGAACATATCCACCACAGTAGCATACTTCTATTGTCTGGAGACATACAATCTCCATAGTAATCATATTTTCTGATATCAACCTACACAGAAACACGATTATGATATAAATTGAGTCATCTAGGTCATTCTTCCACTCACATCTGTGAGATGTGGAAGAGCATCTGCCCTCAGAGAGTAGAACATCAATGATGGTCTATCTGGACTATTCTTCTCAAGCAAGGAAGAATAATTGTCATGATTTCCGAGCCTGGACCATTCACCTATCCGGGCCATTCCTCCGACACTAAACAAAGTGCAACCTAGAGAGAATGAGTCTGCCCTAGGGAATTCTTGTCCCCAATTGTTTAACCTAGACCATTCACCTATCTGGGCCATTCCTCCGACACTAAACAAAGTGCAACCTGGAGAGAATGAATCTTCCCTAGGGAATGATTGTCTGAACCATTTCCTAAGGAAATGGTTGTCCTGCACCAACCTCCAAAACAAACCATTCTTCAAAACTTCTCACAACTGTGAGCTTTGAAAGAATGAATGCCCAACGAGGCGGACCAGTCTTCTTGACCACTACTGAGAGTGACCGTCAAGAAGAAATACTATCCTATACCATTCCCCCACTCTGGCCACAATGGGAATCATTGTCTATGGTACATCAACAATCCATCGAACCATTTTCATTATGAAAATGATCGTTCGATCTGGACCATTTTTCGAACTGGAAAATGCCTGTCCGTCAGAAATATCAAACCACTTTTCGAACTGGAAAGAAACTGCCCATCCTGGACCATTTTTCAAAGCTGAAAATGACTATTCATAAATCAATGATATGTCATTGCTCCCTCCCAACCTGGAGAGCCATTTATGTTGAAATGTAACAAGGGATGTCCTCATTCATTTTTTTGTGTTTTGTCATGGGGGGGACATAAAGTCATATTTCCTAGACATGTTTTATTTGTAAAGTGACTTTTTAAATAAAGTTTTTTTATAAAGTGAATGTACTTTACAACTTAAAGTGATTTTAAGTTGTGGGACCCAAAAATTATTTAATGAGCATTTATTACTTATTTTGTAATTAATGAGGAGCATTAAATATGAGCCCTCATATTAGACTTATGATAGCCATTAGATTGAGTTGGTTATGTAAGTTAGGGTTTCTTGAAGAAAAAAAAAGAGTACATATACATGCTTAGGGATGTGAGAAGAACACACCGAGAAGATGAGAGGAGTTGAGTTAGAGAGATTGCTTGAGAGAGGAAAGTGAGCATCAAGAAGGACATGATTCCCAAGAGAGCTAGGGTGCAAATCCCAAGGAGGCATTTTTTGTTTTGATTTGTTGCAGTGCTATTTGTTGGGAAAGTCATATTGTACGGATCCGTACAGGCCATATAGCAACATCCTTGAGGCATGAAAACTGAGGAAATCTTGGGCATGGTTTTTGAGGTAGACCTTGAAGAATTTTCTGAAGGAGGATGGTCGTACAAAAGGCAAGGTACAGCTGCATGTTGTGGCACAAATTTCAAGGTGCCAACTTTCAGCAAATCCATACAGTTGTACGGACTGTGGCATGGTTTTCAAGACAGATTTGTGTGGGACTATTTTTTGTGTTGTAAGAGGTATTTCTCTTGGCTGAAAAGTGTTATTGATGTTGTTCTAAACTTTCCTGAAGCATAATAATAGATCTCTCTCTCTCTCGTTGGGTTTCCCCACATTGGGGTTTTCCCTGGCATTTGCCTAAATTTCTGTGAGTTATGGGTTTTTGTCCATTGTGTATTTCCATTGCATATTTTTCTTAGCAATGTGTATTTCTGCTTATGAAAATTTCTGAATGTGGGTATGCATTTTTGAAATTTATGAAGATAGTTATCTCTAGGTTGCTAAGTGTTTGACAAAATGTGTGAATGAAATATTTCTGATTTTGTCATTAAAAATCTACATGGTATCAGAGCTTGGGCTTTGAGTGACAGTGGGCAGTGTGATATTTTGGCAAAAGGGTGTGATTTCTTTCCTTGAGTTGTGACAGGGAATATGGATGCAAGCATTAGATATGAGGATCACTTGGATGGCATTTCCAACAACTTGCAGTGGAAGGTTCGTTTGTCAGTCGTTCTCAAGGAGAACAAGATCTATAGCTATGTCAACTCTGTTGTAGCAGCTCCTGCAGCAGATCCTGTTGCTTTGGAATTCCATGTGGTCAAGGAAGCCAAATCTCAGAGGATTATTCTATATGGGGTGAAGGATCACCTTATCCCACACTTGGCTGAGAAAAAGACCACCAAGGAGATGTGGGATGCACTTAAGAACTTGTTCGAGGTGAAGAACGAGAACTGGAAGATGACCTTGAAGGCTAAGTTGCATGATACCAAGATGGGTAAGGAGGAGAGTGTCTCTTCTTATCTTACCCGAGTGGCTCAAGTTAAAGATGAGTTGGTAGCTATTGGAGAGGTCATTTCAAAAATTCTGAGTTGGTGAGGATAGCCTTAAATGGCTTCACCAAAGATTGGGAAGTCTTCATGAAGTGCATGGTGGATCGTGAGCATCTACTAGATTGGAGCATACTATGGGATGATTTCACTTAGGAGGAGATCCTAGAAAGATCTCAGAGCAGTGATCAAAAGACAAACAGAGCTGATGAGAATGTTTCTCTTGTGGAAAAGATAAAGAAGAAAGGAAGTTTTGGAAGGGACTTGAGTAAAGTCAGATGCTATTGTTGTAACAAGTTGGGGCACCTTGCCTCTCATTGTCCTGAGAGGAAGAAGAAGAAGAAGAAGGATTCAGAGGGGCCTGAGACAGCTGCTACAGCAGCCATAGAGGACTTTACTTCAAAGTTCGATAGGGAATTCTCTTTGGTTACCCTAGTTTCCAGTGTCAGTAGCAGAGGATTTAGAGGTGATGTCAAATGGATTGTGGAAAGTGGAGCCTCTAACCACATGACGAAAATCTGGCGAGTATTCCCAGACTTCACAGAGATTGGTCCTAGCTGACAGGTGGTAAATGAAGGTGGTATGGCGAGAGTTGTACATGGAGTTGGGAATGTCAGATTCCAACTCGAGTGTGCGAGACTCTTGGAGGTTGATGGAGTTCTCTTTGTTCCAGGGTTGAGTGTTAACTTGCTCTCAGTCTCATCCTTGGAGGATGTAGGATATTTCGTATTGTTCAAGAGGGAACATGTCTTTATCTACAAAGAGGAAGTGGACCCGGTAGAGCTGCAGCTGATCGGTAACTGGGTGAACAGGTTGTATATGTTGAGAGGACATCCTTTGATGTATGATTCAGCATCAGATGAGGAGCATGAGGAGGCTTCTGAGACTGCGGTGGCGCCAAGGTATCAGTCTTGTATTCCAAGAGAAGAGAGCGAGTCTCCTCTGAGCACTGGCAGAAGGCTCAGCTAGCTTGATCGAACTGATGCCCAATATGAAGTGAGATCAGGGTTCTAGGAGGTTGCCAAGAGAAGATCTTCTAGTTCGAGTTTTGTGCAGGTGTTGCAGATGGCTCCAGGTTTAGAGGGAGCTCCTACAAAGCGCAGTGTGATGGGACCAGATGATGGAAATGGAAATGAGTACATCCCTCGTTAAGAGGGAGTGTTGAAATGTAACAAGGCATGTCCTCATTCATGTTTTTGTGTTTTTTCATGGGGNTCTTGAAAAAAAATAAGAGTACATATACATGCTTAGGGATGTGAGAAGAACACACCGAGAAGACGAGAGGAGTTGAGTTAGAGAGATTGCTTGAGAGAGGAAAGTGAGCATCAAGAAGGGCACGATTCCCAAGAGAGCTAGGGCACAAATCACAAGGAGGCATTTTTTGTTTTGATTTGTTGCAGTGCTATTTGTTGGGATAGGTTGTATTGTACGGATCCGTACAGGCCGTACAACAACATTCTTGAGGCACGAAAATCGAGGCAATCTTGGGCATGGTTTTTGAGGCAGCCCTTGAAGAATTTTCTGAAGGGGGACGGTCGTACAAAAGGCAAGGTACAACTGCATGTTGTGGCATGAATTTCAAGGTGCCAACTTTTAGCAAATCCATACAATTGTACAGACTGTGGCATGGTTTTCAAGACAGATTTGTGTGGGATTGTTTTTTGTGTTGTAAGAGGTATTTGTCTTGGCTGAAAAGTGTTATTGATGATGTTCTAAACTTTCCTGAAGCATAATAATAGATCTCTCTCTCTCTCGTTGGGTTTCCCCACATTGGGGTTTTCCCTGGCATTTGCCTAAATTTCTGTGAGTTATGGGTTGTTGTCCACTGTGTATTTCCGCTGCATATTTTTCTTAGCAATGTGTATTTCTGCTTATGGAAATTTCTAAATGTGGGTATGCATTTATGAAATTTATGAAGATAATTATCTCTAGGTTGCTAATTGTTTGACAAAATGTGTGAATGAAATATTTCTAATTTTGTCATTAAAACTCTACAATTCCATCCCTTTCAACTAAGGGGGTTATTTCCACGATCCCCAATTTGTCTCGAAAATATGAAAAATTTATTTTGGATAGAGGCTTTGTCAAGATATCGGTTGTCTGCTCATTTGTGGGTATATATTGGAGCTTCAATTCTCCTTCCTAGACTTTATCTCAAATAAAGTAGTATTTGATCTCAATGTGTTTCAATTGTTCATGAAACATTGGGTGTTCTGATAGCCTTATACAACTCTAATTGTCACAATGTATTATGGTCGAATCTGGAACCTGATCAAATAATCCAGAAATCATCTTTCTCAGCCATATTGCTTCTATACATGCCTCACATGTTATGATATATTATGATTTTATTGTGTTGAGTGCGGCATACTTCTGTTTCATGCTGTCCCAAGATATCATAGCGGAGCCCAAGCTGAAACACATCCTTGAAGTACTCCTTCTGTCTTCTACACTTCCTGTCCAATCTGAATCTGTGAATCCATGAAGTTGTATACCACTGGATGCGGTATATCTTAAACCATAGTTTAGTGTCCCACAAATATATCTTAGAACATGGTTTACAGTTATCCAATGCTCATGTCTAGGTTTCACCTGGAACTGACTTAGTGTGTTTACGGAAAAGCAAATGTATGTTCGAGTATTTACTAAATACATCAATGACCCAATAAATTTTCAATATAGGGACGGGTCTACTGGATCAAAATCTGAGTCTCTTACTTTTCTTATATCTTTGATCATTGGAGTTTCCATGGATTTGCAATCCATCATTCCAAACTTCTGAAGGATCTTTACTGCATACTTTCCTTGTCCAAGGAATACTTCACCACGCTTATGCCATACTTCTAATCCCAAGTTAGAATGCATGAGACCAAGATCTTTCATATCGAACTCAGAAGCTAGTTCATTTTTACACTAGATGATGAGAGACTCTTCACCTGTCAAGAATAGATCATCTACATATAGAAGTAGAATCACAGGTACATTGTTCACGACTTTGTAGTAAAGATTTGGATCTGCATGACTTTTGGAGAAACCAAGTCTTATTAGGTAGATGTTTATTCTGGCATACCAAGCACTTGGAGCTTTCTTGAGTCCATATAAATCTTTCTTTAGTCTACAAACATGAGTGTCTCTGGAATGTACTTCAAACCCTTGATGTTGTTCAATGTATACTTCTTCTTCGATTGATCCATTGAGGAAAATTGTTTTTAAATCCATCTGGTGTAAACTCCATCCCATGGAAGCAGCAAGAGCCATGATAGCTCTAATGGAAGTATATCTGGCAACAAGAGCAAATTTTTCATCATAGTCTTCTCCCTCCTTCTGGGAGAAACCTCTAGCTACTAACCTTGCTTTATATTTGTCCACGCTTCCGTCTACTGCATGTTTGATCTTATAGACCCATTTTGAAGTTACTATTGTTTTTTCTTTAGGTCTAGGCACAATTTCCCATACATCATTTTTCATGATGGACTAGTGTTCTTCTATCATGGCTTCTTTCCATTGTTTCTTCTGAGTTTCCTCTTCAAACGTGGTAGGTTCTTCGTCTAGAAGCTTTGTCATACATGCTACATAGTTGGAGAATCTCTTGGGCTTCTTACTTTTTATGAAGGTCCCACTTGGGGATTTGAGTCTTTCTTCTTCTTGTAGGGTAGCTCCAAGCCAAGTTGGTCGTTTCTTGGTTTTGGGTAGAGTATCTGAATCAATGGTCTCACATGGTTGCATCGAATGATCAAGTTGTTCTTTTTCTTCATTTTGTCTTTTTGGAAGACATGTTTTCTTCAATATGCTCTTCATACTCTTCTTCTTCTATAGTTTCTTCCATGGATTTCTTGAAATCCATCTTTTCATTGAAGGTCACGTCTCTACCGACTTCAATCTTATGTTGTTCCAGGATATAGATTCTATAGGCCTTGGATGATTCACTATATCCCACGAATATTCCCTTCTTTCCTGAGGGTTCTAATTTATTCCTTTTATCCTTGGGAATGTGAAACTAAACAGGGCATCCAAAGATTCTTAAGTGTTCCACATTAGGTTTATTTCTTGAGAAGGCTTCTTCTAGATTCATATCCTTCAATATGCGGTGAGGACTTCTATTATGAAAATATATTGCTATCAGGGTTTCTTCTCCCCATAGATACATAGATAAACCTTGATCATTCAATAGTGCCTTCACAGTTTCTTCAATAGATCTGTTCTTCCTTTCTTCTACACCATTTTTTTGAGGATTATGAGGAACAATTATCTACCTCCTAATCCATGTTGATTTGCAAAAGGAAACAAATTCCTTGGATGTATATTCTCCTCCATTATCTGTTCTCAAGGTCTTGATTTTCTTGTTTGTGAGATTCTATATCTCTGCTTTGAATTCTTGAAACTTGTTGAATACTTCGTCTTTTGTCTTCAAGAGATATAACCAAGTCTTTCTCAAGTAATAATATATGAAGATTACATAGTAAAGAGAACCTCCTAGATATTTGACTGGCATCAGACTGCAAACATATGAATGTATTAGATCTAGAATTTCCTTAGATCTATTATTATTGCTTGAGAATGGTTTCTTGACATTCTTACCAAAAGCACATCCTTTGCAAATTCCTTCATGTGTAGACTATAACTCTCGTATTCCTTCAACCATATTTTTGAAGAAGGGTAATGCTTGATAGTTGATATGAGCATACCTTCTATGCCAAAGTTCATTGGGATTGACTTCATCATGTACAAGGGCTTCATCATTTTGTTGTAGTAGTTTGTATAGTCTTCCTTCACGGGTTCCAATAACTCTAGCATTCTCTATGTTGGAGTCTCTAGGCCAAGATAACAATTTTCCATCTACAAAAGCTATTATGTTTCCTTTGTCGTCTAGGAAAGATATGAATACAAGATTCTTTTATAAACCAGGTACATATAAGACATTTCTCAAATCAACATTGTTACTTGTTTTCAATTTGACGGAGGCTTGACCAATTCCTTCAACTAGGTAAGTGTTTTTGTCTCCAAGTTCTACCTTGTACAATGTCTTCTTTTCATTTAGATTGGAGAGTCTGGCTTGATCCCCTGTCATATGCCTGGAATCTCTACTATCAATTATCCACATGTCATCCTCAAGCATTCCTGTGAGTGCTAAGTAGTGTATATGATTTGTCTTCTCATTCATGACTTTTGTTGATTGATGGTTGGTTAAGCTTTGACCCAAAATTTCAACTTTGACTTTTCTGCCTTCTCAAAGAGCCAAGAGGTGCGTTGGACTAAGGAACACTTGAATATCTTTGCCTTGAGTAAGGTGTTCCATCATAAGGTGTTGGATAAGGGTTTTAGGGTTTCTGCAACTACAGCTGCTAGTAACCCTAGCGGCAGCGCTTTAGTAATTGCACATACTAGTAACCCTAGTGGAAGCTATTCAACGAGCTTGATAACCTTATGGCTTAGCTTCCTTCCAGTGGTTAGACTGAATGAAGGAGGTGTGGGCCCATAACCTGTTAGAATATTGGATTTGCTTGTTTAACCATAGACAATATATCAATATTGTCAACCAACCATAGGTACTAATTCCACCCCCGACCACCTTGACCTTAATAGAGAGAATAATTCTGGTAGTAGATCAATATCCAACCAAGGCTAATGCACCAAGAAAAGATAACCAAGACTGATCAGAGATTCCAACCCAAAAAGACCAAGAATATAGATTGTAGGACTGGCGGCAACAACTCCTCCCAATAATTGTGCACAAACTGGCCTTCTGTAGTGCACACAAGTGCACTTCTATAATTCTGAGAAGCCTAGCTAAAATGAAGACTGGCCTCCTGTATTTATACTGCTTTTTCTAGAATGCCTAGGTCGACTTCTCATTCTGGGTGCTAATTACTTAGTATTGATTATTTCCTTTAGCTAACATGTCTTCCAGGGTTATATTCAATTCTTTTCTTACTTCTAGAATATTGTAATCTTGTCAAAGGTCACAAATGGAGGTTAATACCTCCCACAGCTACCATAATATCAACATTTATATCCCATCTATACCTTTTGATATGGAAAAGAACATAAATTTCATGGCTACCATTCTCTTCATCGAAGGATATTTTTTCTACAACATTTTTGTTTTCCAAATCACAATAGGATGTATTATAAAATTTAGAAAATTGAAAAGGGGTATGGCTCACCAAATATTTGTCTTCTGAATGGATGAATAGGATGAATGAATTCTTTCACCATCAAAGTCTTCTTCAAACATTTAATCTTCAATGGCAACACGAGAAGATTCTTCATCCATGCGCTCTTCATGTGATTGATCTTCCATCGAATCATGAGGTGCCTATTCTTCTTTAGGTAGGATTATCGTGAAACATTCAATGAATGTTCCATGGTCCTCTTCAAAGTGAGGATCCCAATGCTTGAAAAATATCATCACAAATTTTGAAATTGAAGAAATTTGCTTCTCATCAAGATTCTCATACCATTTTAATGCTTCATAATCAAGGGTCAACACAAACGTCATCATCCTAACATCCTCATGAAAAACGTGAAATTTCCTCATAGCTCTAAAAAATGATACAACATGTAACATGGTTGTATAATGATACCCATGAAATGATCTAGTGAAATAGGGCCAATTAAATCATAACATTCACTTAGAAATCCCAGAATGATTAAGAGATCAAGTGGAGAATAAAACTTGGCCAACCATTTATATTCTAAAAATTCCATATCTTCTAAATCTTCAAAATGGAGCGTTGATCTAAAATTTGAAGTGAATACCATCATATCTTATACTCAAGAAAATGTAGTGGAGTCGCCAAGATGAACCTTCGATGCCTTCACAATGTTGTTTGTTTCACCCTACAAGCAATAAGTCTTCGAAATTTGCAAGGAAAAGGGTTTGTTCCCTTCATGGAGTTGCTATATGAGGACAAGATCTTCAAAACAAAACCCTCATCACAATACCATGAAGCATAATCTTTAAAATTTCCTAGAAATGGACTTTATCCCTAGAATTGACGCCAAAATGCTACCTCCTAGTTTCTCACTTGGTGCAAAAGTCCCATAAGCACAAGTTGTAAAACCCCAAGGGAAACTAAGGCAAGCTACCCACTGTCACCTCAATAAACTTGCATTTCTCTCTTTAGACTAGATGAATTCTAGCTTAGGGGGGATTCCCTATAGTTAACTAAGCTCAATGTGTCATAGTATGAAGTGGGAGCAAGAAAGAGCTTAAAAATTAGAAAAGGTTTTTTGAAAGGGTGTTTTATTTTTTGGGTGGTGGATAAAAGGAAAGATTAGTGCCTTACTTTAGTTGGGTTATGATGTCAATATGCAACAAGATATAAATGGCTAGTTGGGCTCTCAAAACAAGGTCCAAAAATTCCTAGATTTAGCAAGCCAAATATCACATATTTTATGAAGCGAAGGGTCTTCAATAATCACCACTTCCAAATCAATTTGAGAGTGTTCTTTAACTAAAGGGATTGAACTATGCTTTTTTTCACAAGGAATAATAGAGCAAGCATATTTTTCTTTAAAACACAGCAAAGATGGTTTACCTCTTCCAACGTAGTGATACCACTCCTTTGTGGTGCCAAAATCAACTTTGGCAATCCAAACTTGCAACAAAAAGACTACTAATATGCACCAAGAATGTATGCCACATTTCAGCAAGGTTTAACATCCATTCCAAAAAGCTTAGACAAAGAAAAGACAATTTTGTTCCAAAGCTTGGGAGCTCTTTCATTCACACCTTACAAATGGAGAGAGTGAACCCTTATATAGGTTTCAACTCTATCTCCCTTTACAATAAACAAGTATTTTTTTTTCTAGATACATTAGTCCTCCAAAGAATAACAATAAAATAACTCTCTCAACAAATTTCTTACTAAAAGTACCAATGAGTTGCTGAAATCCACAATTTCCTCCAAGATGTTACAACAAAATACCCAAGGAAAATGTAACACCCCTATACAGGATGCTAGGAAATTAATCATTTATTAAATGCATACACAATAACAACTTTGTTTTAACATAATTTCATTTATTTTCCGTTTACACAATTATTCTCATTTGCTCAATGATAAATCTAAATAGCATGATGAAATAAGTTATAGGTTAATTCTAAGATTTAGAACTTAAAACAAAAGTATATACAAAATATCAATAACAAAATACCATTGAAAAATATATCTTCCTTAGTTTGTCGAAGCTCATCAATTGTAATGTAGTCATAGGCGCTTCCAAGCATTATTTTCTCACTTTCCCGGAGTGAAACAATGAAATCCTCTCAGCCAACTAGGAGCCTAGCCGACTTCCTAGATCCAAGAAACCTTTCGATTTCTTGGCCCTCTGTGCACATGACTCCAAGAACAACAAAGCACAAATGCTCTAAGAATACTATCACAACAATTACATCTTCCAAGAATTGTCCAACTTCTCCACCCCTCAAACCTTCCAAATCCCCCCTATTTATCAAATTTTCATACACCCTTCCCCAAGTCTTCTCAACCACCCTCATTATTATCCATCAACCTCCCTTATCTAGATTTTTTGGAAAACATTAAAATAAAACTAAAATATAAATGACCAGCATTAAACAACAATAAATAAAATGCAAAGTCTTTCTTCTCATGCTAGCTAATAAATGAAATTTGACAATTTTCTCCAAAATGTACATGACAATCCACCATGCTCATTTAATTCATTATACCAACCATCAATCAAAGTCAAAGAAGGTATTTAATGCTTCTAGATATTTTGTATGTAATATAATTTGCATAATCAATAAACATTCAATTAAATAGTTAATAATCTAATTTAATAATTATTACATTAATTAATTGTACTAGTGTACATGTGTAGGGTATGTGTGCGTAGCTAGCGGACACATATCTCATGCATATAATAACAATAAACAATCATTTCCTCTTGTGCGTAATTCATATATGATCACAAGACATGTAGGATAACAAATCAGGTAATGCATCATTTAATAATATTAATGAACAAAATTACACCAATTCATCAATAACTCATTATCACACTTAAAATATCAATAGGAAATCAAAAGAGGGTTTTAAACATGGTAGGAACCAAGTGAGTAAACAATAGTGGCATCGCTAATCCTCGATCACTGTTCTCAACTAACATCGAAGTATCCTTCCTTCCTAACCTACTTCCATCTTCCATCATATCATTTCCTTTGTTGAACTAAGCTGGAACGTCAACTATATTGACCTAACTCCAGATAGAACCTGTAAGCGGAAGTTTCATACATCTAGACCAATCTTCCCCAACAGGAAACTACCAGTCGCCATCACATGTCTAGGGGAGCATGACTTCACATAGCCCTCGCACGACTCTAGGTTTCGGAGGATAAACGGTGGGAAATACCTCCACCCCTCCTTATAGAACTAGGGTCAACACCCAACATCAAGCCCTATTGTGCAAACACTGTTCTTAGAGTCACATCATCAAACAACCACTCTGGGAAAGACGTGTGTCCTGTCAAAACCACACTTACCACAAATCATATCAATATTTTGAATCATAAATTAAATAATAATTATAACTTATAGCATACACTATCATATTGATGTCTACGACATCTATGTTACCTCATCACTACAGTCATTTGCCTATCACATAGCTCATCAACCTGTAGGTTAGTTCACCAATAACTCATATCCATGTATATACGTCACAATTTCATATAAGAATCCATATTTGTATTGGCATTCAATTAAGAAATGTATGTTTATTTTTATCATGCCTTGCATATCCTACGCATTCACAACATAACTTAAACTGGTATCCATGTACCAAAATTTCACATTTAAATTTACATGTTTAACCAATTCACATAATCATCATCATCACGAACATATAACAACAAAATATAATATTGTGCAACTCACAAATAAGTCTAGACATACACCTCTCACATATGTATATTAGTTTCACTGAGTCCAAATAATTACTAAGCAATGAATTACTATGATGAGAAAAATCGAAGTTATAATTTCCTAAGGCCAAAATATGGGGCGTTGCATACACCCACCCTTCAAGAAACTCCGTCCCGAAGTTATGGTCAATCTCAATATGAGGGAAAAATTCTTGACACAACTTATATATGTCTTCCATGATAATAAACCCTATGCTATATTGGTCCCATTGGACGTTCCCTTTATTAAAACATGTTGAATATATTAATACCTTGACTGCACTACCCCTATTTGGTAGGCACCTTACTGTGTCAACTCTATTTTATTACCTCTTGTAATTTAATTAATGAAAAGAAACTCCTCTCTTATAGATTTATTTTTCCTTAGTTCCATATTTAAATTATAGTCTACTAGTTTGACCACCAATAGAACCTTATCTCATCATTGGTTCTCTAATTAAGTGAATATTATATTGAGTTCGACATAATTTGCATTAAGTTATACATACAGTTCCACTTGAGATATCTTGATAATTATAGCCAAGCATTTTTCGACTTTCATCATCACTCTAGATTGACAATACGTATTCCATCACTCATTCGATTGACACACCAAAATTTTCCATGCTTACAAGCATTGACTAAGATACTGCTAATTGATTTTCATGTGCTATTGTTACTTCACGGTTTTTTTTTTTTTCATTTCCCTCAATATCTCTCTTTTCTTAAGTTATATAAACTATATCTCAAACAAGTTAATTGTCTAGTATAGGATTATCTTCATCACGGTCAAGGAAAATCATGCTTTCTATCAACAATTCACTATTACAAGCATGCCTATACATAAAGAGCACCATGTTGACACGTGGGTTAGTGAACATTTTATATCAATAATAAATTTACTACAAGAGTTCATTCCAAAATATTTAGTCATTTGTCCTAGAGGTCTTCTCTTCTTATCATTGTACTTCTTACATCTCAAAACTATATCCACTATACCTACATAGTACTTACCAACTTTGGTATCTAGCTCTTTTCTTGTCCATTTCCAACACTTTCAAGTTCTTTCCCTTACCATGAAAGACTTTTTTAACAATGGGAAACCTGTGTTCATCATTTCTCATATAGATTTATTTACTTATTTATTTTCAAACAGAGTTTCTTCATAAGGAAAAATCCTTGTTAGTGAACAAGTAGTTGCTAGACCAATTAATGAATTTCAAGGTGTGCCCTCCCATTTAGATAACTCACCCCTCTTACAACGAACTTGTGCATAGTGACTAATAGAACTCGGTTGATATACCATGCCACACCTTATGACATAATAAAACACATTGTCATGATACTTCACTTATCATTCTAACTCAAGTTTTAAATTCACAACATAGGCTCACTTGCAATATCCATTTGAATGTTCATTAGAATGTGGAACTAAACATAACCACCTACTACAGTCTTATGTTGTCAGTATCACCATGCTAACCTACATAATGATTAAGTACAACCCACAAATTCATCCTTCGCACTACACTCTCTCTAGGGTCAAGACTTTCTCACTCACACTTAAGTGTAGAAGCAACCCAAGTGCATAATCTATGCTCCTAAGCTAGCAAAACTTTCAATTTCACACCACACCAAATTCTCCATTAATTATACAGTCTTTTCTAGCCAACGGTAAATAGTTACATGACCCTCCCTGATAGCAAACCTAAAACTAGGTCTGCCCAAATCTCCTTTCTCTAGTGTGTACTTTCTCCCTTTCCAAACACTTTACAAAACTAAGCTTGAGCCCTTCTGTCTATTCAAGGCCCTCCTTCTTTGAATTCTACTCTCTCTAGCTAAAGTTAGCTTCACTCCAAACTCAAGTGTTATACCTCCCTTCAAATGCTCAGAATCCTATCATGCTTAAGCCATTTAGACACTTATCATCTCACCATATACAAGTCCTCTATATGACTTCTTAA
>JASDQU010435502.1:27476-39402 GCA_032191745.1 Picea mariana | reverse complement strand
CAACCTGTAGGTTAGTTCACCAATAACTCATATCCATGTATATACGTCACAATTTCATATAAGAATCCATATTTGTATTGGCATTCAATTAAGAAATGTATGTTTATTTTTATCATGCCTTGCATATCCTACGCATTCACAACATAACTTAAACTGGTATCCATGTACCAAAATTCCACATTTAAATTTACATGTTTAACCAATTCACATAATCATCATCATCACGAACATATAACAACAAAATATAATATTGTGCAACTCACAAATAAGTCTAGACGTACACCTCTCACATGTGTATATCAGTTTCACTGAGTCCAAATAATTACTAAGTAATGAATTACTATGATGAGAAAAATCGAAGTTATAATTTCCTAAGGCCAAAATATGGGGCGTTGCATACACCCACCCTTCAAGAAACTCCGTCCTGAAGTTATGGTCACTCTCAATATGAGGGAAAAATTCTTGACACAACTTATATATGTCTTCCATGATAATAAACCCTATGCTATATTGGTCCCATTGGACATTCACTTTATTAAAACATGTTGAATATATTAATACCTTGACTGCACTACCCCTATTTGGTAGGCACCTTACTATGTCCCAACTCTATTTTATTACCTCTTGTAATTTAATTAATGAAAAGAAACTCTTCTCTTATAGATTTATTTTTCCTTAGTTCCATATTTAAATTATAGTCTACTAGTTTAACCACCAATAGAACCTTATCTCATCATTGGTTCTCTAATTAAGTGAATATTATATTGAGTTCGACATAATTTGCATTAAGTTATACATACAATTCCACTTGAGATATCTTGATAATTATAGACAAGCATTTTTTTACTTTCATCATCACTCTAGATTGACAATACGTATTCCATCACTCATTCGATTGACACACCAAAATTTTCCATGCTTACAAGCATTGACTAAGATACTACTAATTGATTTTCATGTGCTGTTGTTACTTCACGTTTTTTTTTTTTTTTCATTTCCCTCAATATCTCTCTTTTCTTAAGTTATATAAACTATATCTCAAACAAGTTAATTGTCTAGTATAGGATTATCTTCATCACGGTCGAGGAAAATCCTGCTTTCTATCAACAATTCACTATTACAAACATGCCTATACATAAATAGCACCATGTTGACACGTGGGTTAGTGAACATTTTATATCAATAATAAATTTACTACAAGAGTTCATTCCAAAATATTTAGTCATTTGTCCTAGAGGTCTTCTCTTCTTATCATTGTACTTCTTACATCTCAAAACTATATCCACTATATCTACATAGTACTTACCAACTTTGGTATCTAGCTCTTTTCTTGTCCATTTCCAACACTTTCAAGTTCTTTCCCTTACCATGAAAGACTTTTTTAACAATGGGAAACATGTGTTCATCATTTCTCATATAGATTTATTTACTTACTTATTTATTTTCAAACAGAGTTTCTTCATAAGGAAAAATCCTTGTTAGTGAACAAGTAGTTGCTAGACCAATTAATGAATTTCAAGGTGTGCCCTCCCATTTAGATAACTCACCCCTCTTACAACGAACTTATGCATAGTGACTAATAGAACTCGATTGATATACCATGCCACACCTTATGACATAATAAAACACATTGTCATGATACTTCACTTATCATTCTAACTCAAGTTTTAAATTCAAAACATAGGCTCACTTACAATATCCATTTGAATGTTCATTAGAATGTGGAACTAAACATAACCATCTACAACAGTCTTATGTTGTCAGTATCACCATGATAACCTACATAATGATTAAGTAGAACCCACAAATTCATCCTTCGCACTACACTCTCTCTAGGGTCAAGACTTTCTCACTCACACTTAAGTGTAGAAGCAACCCAAGTGCATAATCTATGCTCCTAAGCTAGAAAAACTTTCAATTTCACACCACACCAAATTCTCCATTAATTATACAGTCTTTTCTAGCCAATGGTAAATGGTTACATGACCCTCCCTAATAGCAAACCTAAAACTAGGTCTGCCCAAATCTCCTTTCTCTAGTGTGTACTTTCTCCCTTTCCAAACACTTTACAAAACTAAGCTTGAACCCTTCTGTCTATTCAAGGCCCTCCTTCTTTGAATTCTACTCTCTCTAGCTAAAGTTAGCTTCACTCCAAACTCAAGTGTTATACCTCCCTTCAAATGCTCAGAATCCTATCATGCTTAAGCCATTTAGACACTTATCATCTCACCATATACAAGTCCTCTATATGACTTCTTAAGCCCTCAAGCTCTTTATACACCCGACCTTCACCACAACACTCAGAGCACTATAGCTTCAAATGTTTATTCAAGCTCTCGGTCACACCAAGTATTTCTATGTGCCCATAGGCTCACTATAATGAGAAGAGCCCCACTTCAACAGTTTGAGGATCATGCTTTTGATACTCCCTTAGGTTTATCCCTTCACACACATGATCTTAACTCTGTCTTAAGAGTAAAGGTTTTAAAATTTTGGTGCCCCTTAATTTTTTACTTCAGGTTTTTCGCCCTCGTTCCAATGATACAGAAAGGTGCTTAGCACTCCCTCAAATATTCTTCATCTCGGCGCTTAAACTTTGCCTTGTAACCAGGAGCTATGTGATCATAGCCCTATGTTCTTGTTCCACTCTACGCCACTTCTCTGACTACACATTCTGACCATCACGTTGGCCCTTTGACCATCCACATAAACTCTAAACTATTCATCATTGCATTTTTTTCCATCGTTCGATCATTTCCAAGACCCACAAATATCCTTCATCTACTGTGCAAATGTTTTCTGCGACCTTTACACACACAATCTTAAAACCAACCTATCTCTTCCTGAATTCTTTGATATCAAGCTCGTACCAATATTCATCGTGCTCTCTCTGGTTCCACACTCCTCTTCTCGTTTAACTGGACACGATTATCCTTTGTACATCGACTTAGGGTCTATGAATATGCTCTGTTAACTCTGCAATGTATGAAAAAAACCCCAACTTCCCCACTGGAGGACTCTGAATGCTCAGATCACGCATTTCTACAAAGGTGTTTGATTACATCATTAAGGAGTTTTCCCGCAGTGCCTTAATATAAAGTATTAACACAGTCCTTCCCAATAACTTCTGGCTCGATGAAACTAGAGCCCTGACTTTGCTATACGATAATCATTAATATGTCAATGAACATTATAAACTTAACTTCAATATAGGAATCATATTTCACATGCATAGTCCCATTGATTCACAGAAAACACAGATAAAAATACCAAAAGGAATTTTCTATTTGTTGCTAACTATTCCATGGAAAAGAAAAAAAAAAACCTCAAGTATCCAAACCAATTTACATTCTTCATCTGCAGTACAGAGAGACTCCCACTCTCTCTCGTCTACCCTCACTAACTCCCTCTCTACCATCCATTCGAATTCTAACTAGGAAAACCAACAATTAACAACCTCCCCAAAAATAGAGGGATTTGTTATTTTTAGAAAAGCTAACTCCTACTAACTAGCAACAAAATGACCAGATGGCTCAGTCTCCTAGCAGGGAGCTTTAGACTGCCATCTATTCCTATTTTGACTCAGAAATTGACAGCATACAAAACTGACAATAATTATTCACTAAAAAAAAAACTTTGAAAATAAAAGTCTCCCAATTTTTTTTTGGACTGCTAGCCCTCTTCCAAAGAAACAACATGTGACCAACTTGTCACATTGTTGGCCTTGTCTTTGATGCTCCTGCATCAGAATCCAAAGGTAAGAAAATTATGACCTCCAGGTCACATATGCATCCAATGCCTAATCACCTAGTTTCCAAACCGTGTACTGTAACTTTCCACTGCCTTCACTTCCATTACATTTCAGTTCTAGTTTCGACTTGCCAGGCTTCCACACCTTATGTTGCAATCTTCTATTGCATTTACCCAACACTTCTTCTTTAGCTGATGAATTGAAACAATTTATTTCTTCCTTCTTCATATTGCACTTTCTCCTGGAATGCCTTGGCATAACTATCCACAACTCATCAAGTTTCTTATCCCACTTCACACTTTCACTTTTAATTTGTTGATTGCTAACCTCTACCATTCTTTCATCCTACATATCCTTGAGGACATCTCCCTCTGCAACATCTGTTTGTTGTCCTTGAACTTCAAATTCACTTCCATACTTAAGTTCCTTCAACAAATATTGCAACAACTTAGCTTTCCTGTAATATCTTCCACATTCTATATCATCATACCAATCATAACATTCTTTTTTCATTCTACTTTCACCTTCTATCTCACTCAACATTTCAGACTTCAACTTGCATTTCACAAATTCAATTTTCTGGTTTCCTTTCAAGACAATTTCCTGTTCTGCACTCTCTCCAGATTTCCATATACCTGCACACTGATTTGTATCATATTTACACAAATCCTCATATACAAATTCTTCACTGTACTTGCTCAAGAATTCAGATTTCTTGATTGCTTCTTTTTCAAACTTATCATTGATAACAATTCCCTCATCACCACACAATTCCAATTTTATAGTCTGGGTACTCATTCTCTGTTTTGCTAGTCTATTTTCGAAAAGAATTAGTTCCTGCCACAAATATGCCATCTCATTTGGAATTTCTTCCAAAAGCTCTACACTTTCTTCATCATTTTCCTTCACTGCATTAAACATTAACCAACCTTCTTTGTCTTGACTTCCCTCAAGATTATCATCCTTCAGTAAATGATGAGCATTTACACAGTCTTTAGTAGCAACATCCCATAGCTGCTCTCCTTTAGCTTCAACCTTCCATAATTGTCCAATATTTCCAAAGTCTTCCACAACAGTGTGTAGTAATTGCTCCTTTTCCATCTTCACAAGATTATAGAAATCTTCTTTCATCTCTTGAAAAACCTGAGTTTTTATTTTCTCTTCTTCTATGACAACACAAGAGAATTGTTCTGCTATAGTAAACCCTACATTCACATACAAAACATTAGTTTTAAAATTATGAGATCCTAAGATCTCCCTGGATGGTCTCACCATCAATTATTTTAGTTGACTTCCATTGTCAAGACACTTCATCAAGATGCTCTTGAGTTTTATACCCACTTCATCAGTTTTCCCAAGAAAACTTTATGATTCATGTTCACATGAACAGACTTCTTCATGCCATACTATTTCTTGCTCAAGCCCAGTTTTCTTGAGCTCTCTATCATTCCTCAAGACTAATGATTGTAGTCTCTGCCTCTGCTGCAATGCAAACCATTGCACTCTCTTTCTCTTCATCACCCATCCATAATATTCATCTTCATTACTTTCTTGAATCAACTTATCTAGTTTAATGAATCTTTCCCTGATCTCAGCAAACTTCTTATCATTCCCCTTCTGACTTGTATTCTGAATGCCCTTCATTTGAACATCCTTCTTCACCCGACTATAGTCTTTCTCTATATTCCTCTTGTGATCATGAGAAATCATCTTCCTTCCTAACTTCATGACAGTATCAAGAACCTGTTTTTCATTTCCCTTGCCTAAGAAATCTTCATAGCCATAGCAAGTCATCTTCTTCTTTACTTGTGTGACAGTTCCATGTGACTCTCTAGCATATTTTGAGAAACCTGCAGTCATACAACATTGGTTAGTTTCAAAATCATAAGGCTTCAAGGCCTTTTTTGTTGTCTCAAACATCAACTCTTCCCACTGGTTTTCATCCTTCCAAGGATTCATGAAACCATTAGCTAGCCTCATGTATTCATCCTCATCACTACTCTCACCAAGAACAGATCCTCGTTCAGGTTCACATAAGTAATCCTCTTCCTCGACACACATTCTATGTTGCAACTCAGCTTCTCTGAGTTCTTCTTCTAGCTAAACTCTTGTATCATATCTCAGTCTGCTCTGTAACTGCATCCACTTGATTCTTTTCTTCTGAAGGACCCAACCACACCTTTGGTCCTCCATATTTCTTTGTACAAATTCTCTCATCACTTCCAGTTGCACTTGTATTTAAGCTAATTCCCTATCAAGCTCATCCTGACTTGATCTTCTGTGGCCCTTTTCTAAACCTTCACTACGACTATCAGCAACCACAATATTCTTCCCCTCATGAACTTCTCTTTGTTCATTACAGACTACAACCAATCCATCACTACAAGCTGACCCCAACAACTTATCGATATATACCAGACCAAGTCTTCCCATGCTTGGTCTTCCACTGGCATCTTTGTTGGTTTCTCTTTTCTGATTGTGACTCCTCTTTGAACCTTTTAGACAACCATCAATGGTCATCCTCTCTTTCCTCTGTGGATTCATTCTATTCCACCTTGTGAGTTGCAACCAACCTCTTCTATCTTTGAAACAAGTACATCACTTGTTCCCAGTCCCAAGTCATCTCATGGTGACTCTGCTTCTGCTTGGCTCTTCACATAGAACCCCCTCTTGAGCACTCCTGCTCTCCATCTTTCAAAGTTGATAGGTTGTTGCTTTAAAACTACTCACCTTTCTTGGAGAACTATAGTTAGTCTCCCTTTCCCAGAAACACACTTTGTTGTCTTGGTTCATTCACAATCTTCTCTTACTTTCACCTACAAGCAATTTATCTTTTCATATAAAAGACAATAAACCTTAAAACCCTTGACTCTTACTTCTTACCAATATCTGCTTCAGCCATAACACTGTTGCAACTGAAATTCCAAAGTTCTTTTCCCCTTCTTTAAGAGTTTTGCTTGCTCTTATCTTTCACATCTTCCAAGCTATGATTCATTATCATACTTTCCTTTCAGTTATTTCTTTCCAAGAACAAATGCATATCATCTTATAAAATCAAATGACAAGACCATATTCACTTACTAAAACTTCCTCAACCTTGCTTGGCTGAAACCCTTTCGCTATCTACAATTTCCTTTATTGTGAATTCTTCACAATCCACTGCCTCCAAATATCTCTTGCAGAGTTCTCCTTTTTTTCTTCCTAAAGAACCTTTTCTTGCTCTGATACCAAAATGATAGAAGACCTAAAACTAGGCCTGCCCAAACCCCCTTTCTCTAGTGTGTACTTTCTCCCTTTCCAAACACTTTACAAAACTAATCTTGAGCCCTTTTGTCTATTCAAGGCCCTCCTTCTTTGAATTCTACTCTCTCTAGCTAAAGTTAGCTTCACTCCAAACTCAAGTGTTATACCTCTCTTCAAATGCTCAGAAGCCTATCCTGCTTAAGCCATTTAGGCACTTATCATCCCACCATATACAAGTCCTTTGTATGACTTCTTAAGCCCTCAAGCTCTTTATAAGCCTGACCTTCACCACAACACTCAAAGCACTATAGCTTCAAATGTTTATTCAAGCTCTCAGTCACACCAAGTATTTATATGTTCCCATAGGCTCACTATAATGAGAAGAGCCCCACTTCAACAGTTTGAGGCTCGTTCTTTGGATACTCCCTTAGGTTTATCCCTTCACACACATGATCTTAACTCTAGCTTAAGAGTAAAGGTTTTCAACTTTTGGTGCCCCCTTAATTTTTTACTTGGGTTTTTTTCTTCCTCGTTCCAATGATACAGAAAGGTGCTTAGCACTCCCTCAAATATTCTTCGTCACGGCACTTAAAATCTGCCTTGTAACCAGGAGCTATGTGATCACAGCCCTACGCTCATGTTCCACTCTATGCCACTGCTTTGACTACGCATTATGACCATCACGTCGACCCTTTGACCATCCACATAGACTCTGGACTATTCATCATTGCATTTTTTTCCATCGTTCGATCATTTCCAGGACGCGCAGCTATCGTTCATCTATTGTGCAGATGTTTTCTACGACTTGTACGCACGCAATCTTAAAACCAACCTATCTCTGCCTGAATTGTTTGATATCAGGATCGTACCAATGTTCCTCATGCTCTCTCTGGTCCCACACTCCTCTTCTCGTTTAACTGGACACGATTATCCTTTGTACATCGACTTAGGGTCGATGAATACGCTGTGTCAACTCTACAATGTACGAAAAAAAAACAAACTTCCCCACTGGAGGACTCTGAATGCTCAGATCACGAATTTCTACGTTGGTGTTTGATTACATCATTAAGGAGTTTTCCCACAATGCCTTAATATAAAGTATTAACACAGTCCTTCCCAATAAATTCTGGCTCGATGAAACCAGATCCCTGACTTTGCTATACAATAATCATTAATCTGTCAATGAACACTATAACCTTAACTTCAATATAGGAATCATATTTCACATGCATAGTCCCATTGATTCACAGAAAACACAGATAAAAATACCAGAAGGCATTTTCTATTTGTTGCTAACTATTCCATCGAAAAGAAAAAAAACCCTCAAGTATCCAAACCAATTTACATTCTTCATCTGCAGTATAGAGAGCCTCCCACTCTCTCTTGTCTACCCTCACTAACTCCCTCTCTACCATCCATTCGAATTCTAACTAGGAAAACCAACTACTAACAACCTCCCCAAAAATAGAGGGATTTGTTATTTTTAGAAAAGCTAACTCCTACTAACTAGCAACAAACTGACCAGATGGATCAGTCTCCTCACAGGGAGCTTTAGACTGCCATCTATTCCTATTTTGACTGAGAAATTGACAGCATACAAAACTGACAATAATTATTCACTAAAAAAACACTTTGAAAATAAAAGTCTCCCAATTTTTTTTTTGACTGCTAGCTCTCTTCCAAAGCTACAACATGTGACCAACTTGTCACATTGTTGGCCCTGTCTTTGATGCTCCTGCATCAATCCCTCTATGGAGAATAAGTATCACCAAAAAAGTCATAGATATTCTCATACACAAAACATATAATACACAAGAATTAAGAGTAGAACACATCATTAGTTGCTTATGATAATCATAAATATTATGGAGACCTTAAAATTCGTTGACCTCTTGCTAACTTGTAAGTGGTAAATGGTTTTCTTGTAACATTGATGTGTCCTTCACTCTTAACATTACTAAGGTTAGATTCTCCCTTACAATCACTACAAACCATGCTTATGACTATGTTTTTATTCAAAATAAAATTTACTAAAGGCCTTACACTTACTAATAAAGTGGAGGATGACTCCTAAGCATACATTACACAATGTTTTCCACTTCAACAATTTATTTTCTAAGTTACAAGAATTTTTTTTTTCAATACGATCACCCTAACCTTAAAACATATCAATTTGGTCTTTAATTATAATATGCACTTTGAATTCTCTATTCCATACTCTAAGAATCATATTCCACACTCTAGCTTCAAGGGGTTACATAATTCTACACTTACAGTCGTTGTATTGCTCACAATGCCATGTACTTTGGTAATGCATGCCAATTTTTATTTTTTTTTAAGCCAATGTGATGGACTTATACTCTTAATGCCATCCTATTTCCATAACAAGGTAGCTACACAACATATGCACCACATTTATAATTTAAATATATATAACACATTTTATTAATTATTCTAACAACAGATTTTACTATTTCTTAAGCTTTTTATACGCTTGAAACATGAGGTTCTCTCGAGTAAGCACTCCCCTGCCTCAACCATAATGCCTTTCTCATCCACAAGTGTGTGTGTGTGTGTGTGTGTGTGTGTGTGTGTGTGTGTTTACCAATATATTTACAGTTAGTTAAAAGTTCCAAAACATTAATTTGTTATTCCCTAAATCCTTATTAAAATTATTATAGTGAAATTAAACACACAATTTTCCTTTACTCTTATTAATTTCCACATCATTACCTCATTATGGTCAAAACACCCTAACCATTATTATATATGATTAATTTATATGGTATAGTAGTAGTATTATTTTACATACGTTTTCCATTTATATAATTTTACATCCTAATATAAAACTATTTGATATTACTTTGATATATTTTATAAGAGATTCAAGGTGGAAGTGGGTGGTTAAAAACAATATTATATTACTAACACATAGAACACAATGTATATTTATCACTATTCACCATATCACTTTTTCTTAGATATTTACTCACAACTTGAGCTCATATATTTATACAATATTTAATAGATTTCTCACAATTCAAGGTTGATTTAATTAACCTAAATCACTTAAAAAGGTTCTCATTTATTAGTTAACTATAGTTTTTGTACTAGTAAAACTTAATGGATTAGTTGACCAATAGCATTTCAACATTTTATAGAAGAAATCATTCATCGTACCAAAAACAAAATGAGGTTCTCTATCCTCTAGTATAATTCCAACATAATCCACATACTATTCCAAAAACATATTATGTATCAACCAGAAAGAAAACCTCAAGATGGTCACATATAACTAGAAAATGATATAATGACCACATGTCACCATCCATACATTAATAAAAGAAAACATAACATATATTCATTAAACCCAAGCAAAAGTAAAAAAAAATAATAATAAAAAAAACATAATAATATCATAAATCTATTCTTTTAAAAAAATTATATTTATATTTATCTTTTCATATATATATATATATATATATATATATTCAAACTATTAAGCCCAAAATCTAGATAATCATAAAAGTATCATAATGACCAGCATAAAAATAGTTACAATAGAAATGGTTTTAATTGTATAAATCCAAAATTATGAAATCTTTTTATTTAATCTCCTTATAAATGAAAGAATTTGAGATAATGGAACTTTTCCCAAGAAAAATAAAATAAAGATTTAGATTTCAATATTTATTTTTTTTTATTATTTTTTTTTACTATCCCAAAATTTACAATCTCAAACATAAAGTAATTAAATCCATGTTAAAGCTAGTGAAAAAAAAAAGTGAGTTCCTTAATTTAAAACCTAGTTACTTCCATCCTTCTTTCATACGAGAGCTACTTCCTTCCTCGTTTAAAAGTAAGTCGGTTCCTTGTAATTTTGACAACGACAGAGATTGTTGTCATGACCGGAACTGATTGTCATGGGGACCGCAGATGATGAAAGTAGTTTTGACTTTCGATATGATTACTAAAATCGTATCATTTAATGTTTATCAATTCTTATTAAACCTGCAATTTACAAAATAATCACTTAAATAACATGAAAATGTACAGCCGCCATAAATGAACGAATACCAAAAAGAGATAGGAACAATGTCCTATACAGTCTTGCAAGATAATTTAAATTCAATGGATAGAGTGCTCCTTATGTCAAAGAGAAATAAGTAGTGAAAGTTATTAGACTGCACAAGACGGTGTAGTAGGTGCCTCTGATCTATCGTAGATCAATGTAGTAGGTGTTACTTGTATATGTTTTAATTATGTGTAGTGGAATAAATGATACGACATCGTTGGCCAAAGGATGGTACGAGCATAAGACAAAAAACCGCTATCAACCAAAGATCTGTCCAATAGTAAAAGGAAGAAACATCAATGGCATTGGTGGTTTGGGATTTATTGATTTTATGTTTTCCGCTAGGAAAGGCAGGAAAATTTTCTGAATTGCCAGAGCAACCAATCCAATTGAACCCATCACTTATCCTCATGTGATATGCAAGAGATTGTAGTAGTTTTCAAGGCATAATGGCGTCGATACGCAAGAGGATGTAGGTGTTTTCAAGGCATAATGGCGTTGAATTTGTAGGTGGGGATAAAGGGCGGTGAATCTGTAGTTAATGCTCGAATTCATTACTTGTCCTCATGTGAACTTGCACGAGATTGTAGTCCTATGCAGGTTGAGTTGAGTGTCTAAATTACTGTATACTACCATTCAGATAGGTTGGAAAGGGCAATGCCACTAGAATCTGTGCAGGAACAAAAAGACTTAACTGGAATCCCTAGAAATGCCAATCCTGCTCAGAAAAGAGGAAGAGAAGAAGAGATAGGAACTGGAACAGGTGCTGGAAAAAAAAGTGGCCTGGATGGCCTGGAGAGAATGTTTTTTGAATGCTTGTTCCAAGTCAAAAGGTTGGTGGCATAATAGGTCGGAAG
>JASDQU010435501.1:29547-57827 GCA_032191745.1 Picea mariana | reverse complement strand
TGTAAAAAAAATGAGAAGGAACAAAAAACAGAAGACCTCGCAATTGTGCAAATTTGTGCTCGTTGAAGATTTTGTTGAATATGTAGATGTTTGCATGGATCTGATGAAGTATATGCACCATTGAGATGTCCATGCATATCCATTTTATATTCTTGTAGTGAAAAATATCCAAATAAAGTTTGGATGAAATTTTGAAAACCGTGCAACCGTTTTCGGAAAAATGATGAAATTTTGTTGATTTTAAAATAATCATAACTTCACTTTCCGGACTCCGTTTCAGACGATGTTTTTTTTGAAATTGGACATTTTCCCAAGAGCAATTCAAATATCCAATTTGTTTCTGCAAATTGTGCTCATAAAATATCATAATGGAGTCTGATTTGTGCGGTTCTTTTTTTGTCTCCTAAGATGTGTGCATGGTGCATGCAAAAGTCTCTGCATGTGACTCCTGAGATGCATGACATATATATTCCACATGAATTTTAGAAAACAAATCTGAAATGGAGTAGACATCATCTTCAATTAATGAAATACAAATTTCTGTAGATACTTGTGTAAAGGCTCTTCAAACTGAGATGATTTATCTTCTAGTGGCTTTTCTACATTCTCTATCTTGTCAACATTTTGCATGCATTCTTCCTTATTCCCAAATAAAACCTCCAATATGCTTCGTAAATCATTTGGAGTGAATTCTTGTGAGTCATCATATACTTGATGTATAATTTCGAGAGAAATAAAATAAAGGATACATCTTATGGCCATATCTTGTCTATTAAGAAAGTCATTTTTCTCATTGACAGAATCAAACTCTACTTCCATTGCCATAGTTATTTGGTAAAAGCCTCTGCATATGAGCATAAGCAAAATTTTTGGCTTCCATTCCAAATAGTTATGAGGCATGAGAAGTATTTCTGGTGAATAATCCAACTTTTTATTGTCTTCAATCTTTTGTACCTGCAAAATTTTTTGGTGTAGCTTTTGCTTAGCAGTCCGTCGGTTCTAATACCATGTAAATGTGTTGAACCTGCACAGAATAGATCTAGCTAAACAATAATACACACATTTGCAGAGATAATTGGAAAAGGAAGAAGAAGGAGAGAAAGAATGGAAGAATTCTCATTCACCGTTTTCCACACTCAAAGAGTGAATAATTTACAATAGATATAGGATACATGAGTAACTAATGAGCCATAGTGGTGGTCTAGATTGATATGGACACACACCAACAATTACGAGATTAAACTGCCACCTAGTCTAGTCTCTCAGGCAGTTACATGAATGAACTACCACCTAGCTGAGTTAACTAGTCAACTAGTCTTCAGTTAACTGACTGAACAAAGAGTAGTGATTTTGTGATGATCCCAATGTTGCATGGTGACAAAACCAATGCAACATCTAAACTCAACTCAACTAGTCAAACTGAAGCGTCAACTGAAAGAGAATATTCTCCAAGTGGAATATTCTCCCCTAAAATATAGGAGACTAGATAATGACTAATTATGACTAATAAACAAGTAAAAACCTTAGGAAAAATAAATCCTAGGTGTGTGTGAAGTAACTCCAACACCCACAATATTTTTCTTGACCATGTTAATAGACCATTTTAAATTTCCTTCCATAAAGAATACTTGTTGTATGAACATCACCAAGAATAACTAATCTAGAGAAGATATAAATCCATATTGACAAAGTCAAAGTGATCATGTCCTTTCCTTCGCCAACTTTTACCAATACATCATTATCATAATCTTGAGTTTTTGTTGTTGAGTTGCTTCTTGTAGTTCAACATGTGGCTACAAGAATCCCAAGTTCCTACAAATGAGTTGCTTCATGTAGTTCAACACATAGCTACTAGAATCTTGAGTTCCTGCAGCTAAGTCGCTTCCTGTATTTCAACAGTAATTATTGGAATCCTGAATTCCTATAGTTGAATTTATTTGAATGCTTGAATGCTACATTTCTACTTGGAACAAGATCTTCATGTGTTATTAACAACCATACCTCAATAATCATTGATCTCAATAACACATAGTGAATATTGTCACCTCAACAATCACTTTCATATCAATGACACCACTCACTGTCACACCTGCAACTGCTTTGACATCAATGACAACACTTTCTCAACAATCCCCCCTTTGTCATTGATGACAACCTAGTAAAACCAAAACTTTTACTGCATTGCTCAATTGTCTGAAATACATCTATATTCTGCTACTAAGCTACTCCCCTTGTCGTTGTACTGCTGAACCCTCAAGGTTTTATTGTTACTCTACCCCTTTGACACCAATGAAAAAAGGGACACTCTTCCTAACAGACTACACCCTTTTGGAAATAAGGAATGCTTCCCCTTTGACACCAATGACAAAAGAGACACTCTTCCTTACCGACTACACCTTTTTGGAAACATGGAATTCTCCCCCTTTGACTATTCTGCCTTATCTTTATTTCTGATAGTGCTCCCCCTATCTTTATACTTAATTTTCTTCTGCATAGTTCCTTTTGCTATGTTGATCCCCCTTAGTTGTGCTTTCTCTTGTATTTTTCTGAAGTAGCTCCCCTTGTGAATGTGCTATCTCTTCTTGCTGTATTTGTTAAGTCTTCTCTGATTTATGGTCACTCTTATCTTTTGATTGTGTTTCTTCATGAAACTTTCATCAAACCTCTTGTTCCTTATTCCTTATATTTTTCATTTCATTTGTAAAGAGAACATTCATCAACCTTCTATTTCCACCTCAGTTTTGAGGTCTTACAAATTTGATAATCAATTGGTTTAGGAAAAAGAGGATTATATTTCAAATCCTTAACATACATGACATATTTTGCTTCATCTCCAATTGTAAGAAAACCCTTTCTTTCAATCATTACACTTTGTTTGTTGTCGTTCTTCAAGAGGAGATACTTGATTTGGTTCCCTGTCTTGTGACTCAAACATTCATTATCAACATATGTTGTTGATTCACATTCTTCCTTCTTTTGATCTTCTGATTTCCTCCTCCACACTTTTGTTCTTTTGTCTGCATGTTTGAATTGGGTATTCACTTTCTCACTATTTCTTAAATTGTTTTTACAGTACTTTGCTATGTGACCATAGTTGTGGCATTTGTAACACTCAACATTGTAGTTTATGGGAGAAAAAGAGTTGTAGTCTCTATTAGCTAGCCCATGAAAACTTCTACTCCGGTGAAAGATTTTTCTTCCATTTCTAAAGTGATCATTTCTTCCATAACTTCTACAGTTTATTGCTTTATGCCTAAAATTGTTGCAAGAAAAACAATAACCAGAAAATAAACTTTGATACCTATTATTAAACTATTTCCTTAGAGGTGAAACTCTTCTAAGCTTATTCCTCTCAGACCTTAGCTGATTGTACTTTCTTTCCATGTTTTTATCTTCACTGCAATTGAGGCTTTTAAGAATATTTGTATTGATTTCAACCTTCATCTTAATTGACTTGGAGCTTTCATTCTCTTCAAGAGTGTTTTGATTGCTATCCTAACCTAGACTTGTTTTGATCAAGAGTGACCTTTGATAGCTGAGAATTTCATCTAGGACTACAATACTATTTTCAAACTTTAGATTTGCATCCAACCATGAAATTGTCTTTTCTAATACTTTTCTTAGAGAGGTAATTTCTACTTCATATTTTTCAAGATTTTTTTCCTTTTCTTCTAGCTGAGTCTTTAGTTCAATGATGATCATTTCTAATTTTTTAATATTGTGTGACTTTTATTCTTTTGAATTCTGATTTTATTCTTGATATTTTTGTTATTTTTCATTTAGAGACTAGTTGTCTCTTCCGAGCTTGTATATTTCCTTCATAGCACTAATGAGTTGTCTTTCCATGTCAACCATTGCCTCACATTCCTCTATGTCAGTCTTCTCTTGGTCAGAACTATGATGCTCAAGTGCCATAATTTTTTTTCATCTTGACTTGCATCAGAGTCATATCCTTTTTCAGCATATGAGGGGCTATTGCTATCCTATTTTGAGTAAAATATTTTCTTCTTAAAAAACCTTTTCTTATTGTTCTTCCTAAATTTATTCTTTCCTTTTTCTTCTTATTCATCGATGTTATTTTCTTTGTATGGACATTTAGATGCAAAATCACCTAATTTACCACAATTAAAACATTTGAATGACAACATACCTTTATATTTTCCGAAGCCCCTTTGTAGCTTTATCACAAAGTTGGCTTCTACGTCCTTTGAGATGTGGTTGGAGCAGTTTTGATCTTGATGTTCTTGTGATTTGGTTAATGCCTTGAAAGATGCTTCTTTTAGGTATGTCTTCTCCTTCTTGGTTCTCATCTCATAGGCAATGAGTATTCCATGGAGCCTTTTCATATTTAGATTATCTAGTTCATGTAGTTCTTCTATAGCATAAGCGTTTGCATCAAGTCTTGAGGGGAGATATTATCTTCTGAACTACTAAAATTTCATCAAGATTTTCACCTAACCCTTTCATGGTGTTTACAACCTCATTTACTCTGAGAAAGAAGCTAGTGATGTTCTCATCCTCACTCATTCTTAGGATTTCAAATTGAATTCAGTGAGCTTGAAGTTTGGCCAACTTTACCTTAGCATCTCCTTCATAACTGTTTACTAGTTTGTTCCATATTTCTTTTGTTGATTCATATTGCATCACTTTAACAAATTATGTTTCTACAAGTTTACCTAGAATGACATTCATATCTCTTGCATTACCATGGTAACTTTTCTTACCAACTTCATCTGTTGGAGGAGTTGTTGGAGGTTTGTAGCCATCTACCACAATATGCCAAATCTCCATACCAAGTGACATAAGGTAGGTCTTCATTATGATTTTCTAGAAAGTAAAATTTGTACCATTGAATAGAGGAGGCCTGGTTGAAGAAGAAATATCTTGACTGACCATTTTTCTTAAAGTATTGTCCTTCCATCCATTGGGTTTCCACTAAAGGAACCTGCTATGATAATAATTGTTGGAATATACAACAACACTGAGAGGGGGGGGGCGTGAATCAATATTGTATAGATTTTAACCAATTTTTCTTTTTATTGTCTTAAATAGTCATCATATAGCAATGCAAAGAATTAACCATAACACAAAGACACAATACACATATATTTTACATGGAAACTCATACAGGAGAAAACCACAAATCCTTGTAGTAAGCACCAACTTGACATGCACTAATATGTTGAGAAGATGAGGACACCAATCATCAGTATAAGCATCCATTTACTATCTTCATGCACCAACTTTCCAGACACCAAACTGTTAAGAAGATGAGGACACCAATCCTCTCCCTTGCACCACCCTGCCACCCTGAACTAAATAAGTCATTCAATGTTTGGTCAATCACAAAACATCATATTCCTGACCTCTCCTCTTCATAGACTAATATACACACTTTAAATATGCAATTAAAACACAAACATCAAATGATATCTTCATTTGATCACAACATATATCATCTCTACCATTATTGTAGATGTTGTTATTTCTGTAGTCGCTAATCCTATAGATTTCGCTAATTTTGTAGTTGTTAATCCTGTAGATATGTTGTTCCTGTAGTTGCTAATCCTATAGATATATTGTTTCTATATCTTCCACTAATCCTGTAGATTTTCTATTTTTGTAGCTGCCGCTAATTATGTAGCCGCTAATCATGTAGATCTGTTGTTTCTATAACTGTCGCACATTCTGTAGCTGCTAATCCTGTAGATATGTTGTTTCTGTAGCTTTTGTTAATTGTGTAGTTTCTAATAATTTAGATCTATTGTTTCTGTAGCTATCGCTCATTCTCTAGCCACTGATCCCGTAGCTCTGATTTCCAACACTCAGACTTTTTGTAGTCTAGTTTTCAACACTCTGATCTTCAACATAGATGTGCTCTTTCTTTTGACAACTCGAACTTCTTTGATTTTCTCCTTTTCCCTAACTCATATTAAATCACTCTTCTTCATTCCTCACACCACACCTACTCTTCAATTTGATAAAATATTTATACTAGTTTATGTAGTGGTTTCACTGCCCATAGAAAAATCAATACAATGGTGTGAGCCCACAATATTTTTCTTGACCATGTCAATAGACCATTTTAGATTGCCTTCCATAAAGAATACTTGCTGTGTGAACATCACCAAGAATAACTAATCCATAGAATATGTAAACCCACGTTGAAAAAGTCAACGTGATCACGTCCTTTCCTTACCTAACCGTTACCAATACGTCATCATCGGAATCCCGAGTTTTTTCAGTTGAGTTTCTTCCTATAGTTCAACACTTGTCTACTAGAATCCCAAGTTCATGCAACTGAGTCACTTCCTATAGTTCAACACATAGTTACTAGAATCATGATTTCCTCCAGCTCAGTCACTTCTTGTAGTTCAACAATAATTACTAGAATCTCGAATTCCTGTAGTTGAATTTCTTTGAATGCTTGAATGATAAATTTATGCTTGGAACAAGATATTCACGTGTTGGGATCACTTTAACAACCATACCTCAATAACGATTGATCTCAATAACACCTCATAAATATTCCCACCTCAGTAATCGCTTTGATATCAATGACACCACTCAATGTTACACATGCAACCACTTTGACATCAATGAAAACACTTTCTCAACACAATCCATGAAAATATTTGACTTTGCCCAACTACACTTTGTCATTCTTTGGGAGTCAGATGATGCAGAAGTTTTTCCATAGCCAAAAAGTTAGAAATGTCTGCAAACCACGATGAGTTAGTATACACTGCAAAGAGGTGTTCATTTGGAAAAAAATCTTCTACTGGAGGTTCATTCTCATTAGATATTATTCTAGAAAGGAAGACAACAACTACATTATTTATTCATGGTTTATCTATAATGGTAATATCAAATTCTTGCAATAAAAGAAACCATCTAGTGACCCTGCCAATGCTTATTGGTTTGTTCATTAAGTATTTGATAGAAACATGATCAATATGTAAGATGATAGGATATTAGGTAATGTAGTGTCTAAACTTGTTTATTGCATGATTAAAAACACAAAACTCTTTTTGGGTTACCATATAGTTCAATTATGTCGGCGAGATATTCTTACTAACATAGTAAATTGCATATGGGTCCTTTCCTTCGAGTTGTCGGAGAATGGCTCCAACAGAGGTGTCTAATACATCTGTGGAAATGTGGAATGGGAGGGTCCAATTGGGCCCTCTTAGTATAAGAGCTTCAAATACTTTGAATTTCAATTCATCAAGCGCATGTTGACATGTCTCCATTCATATAAACTCAGTATCTTTGTTAAGTAAAGAAAATAATGGACGAGCAATAAATGAACAATTTTAAATGAATCTATGGTAATAACCAACATATCCTATAAATATTCATACATGCTTCTATGAAGTTGGAGTTGGGAAATTTAATATTACCTTTATTTTTTCTGGATTGACTTGAATACCTTTCTTTGAGATGCGATGTCCTAGTACGATGCCATAAGTTGCTATCATAAAACACTTTTCCTTACTAAGGGAAACATTTGACTCTTTGTGCCTTAATAACGTCTTTTCTATATTGACTAATGCCTCATTAAATTCATCCCCGTATGTTGTGAAATCATCCATATATATTTCCACACAATCATGAACTAGATTAGAGAATATACCTATAATGGTTCACTGAAAGGTGGCGGGCGTGTTGCATAAACAAAATGGTAAAACACGGTAGGAGAATGTCCCCCAAGGACAAGTGAACGTTGTTTTCCCCTAGTCTTCAGATGCGATTTGGGTCCGATTGTATCCACTAAATCCATTGAGGAAAGAAAAATATTTCTTTCCTGCTAATGTGTCCAGGATCTGGTCGATAAACGGTAAGGGGAAGTGATCCTTATGTGTTTCTCTATTTGGTTCTCTATAATCTATACTATTTATGCATTTACCATTTTTCTTCGGTACCATGACAAGAGGGGAGACCCACTAGCTATCATAAATGGGATAGATGAAGTTAGCTTTAAGCAGTTTTTGTAGCTCTTCTTTGAATATGTCTTTCATTTTTGGGTTCATCCGGCACTAAGGTTGACGAATGCATCTGGATCCTTCCTTAATATATATATGATCTGTGCACATGTCATGATGGATTCCCTTCATGTCATAGTAATCCCAGGCAAAGGCATCACTCTGCTTTTGCAGCACTTGAACCAATCTCTCTTTTTATTGTTCAGTTAGTCCTCGGTTGATTTTCAAGGTTTTCCCTAGGCTAATTTATATGGTTTCTATAAGGGATCCTTGGTATTTTTCTTGTGCAGGTTCATGTTCAATGGGTGAAATGCTTGTTGAGGCTAAAGAAACTTGAGTTTTTGGTTTCATAATATGCTTAAGAATATGTGTGTTTATTGAGGAAGAGGAAGAGGTGATAAAATAATTAATTTCATCGTCGTTTGTTTTATCTCTTATAGCTAAGTATTGATCTACGGAAAGAACTTGATGGGATTCCTCTTCTTCATCGCTCTATTTTCCATCAACCCAAATTGGTGTTTCTAAGTCTATGTTGGGTTTAGCACGAGGGTATAGGTTTAATTTTTTGGTGGATGTCCCATGGGAAATATGACCGACAGTCAATGTAGGCATCGATAGTGGCCAACCAAGGTCATCCAAGGATTAGGGGATACACGCCCAAAGAGTTTTTAGGTTGTAGGACCATGAAGTCAGTGGGTTATACCCACAAATCCACATAGATCACTACATCTTCTAGAATGGACTCTGGTTGAATGGTTGATCTATCAGTGAGTTGAAGGATAATGGAGGTTCCCCTAAGGTTTGTAATACCTAAGGCTTGCATGGTCTTGTGTGTCATAACGTTGATGGCAGCCCCAAGGTTGATTAATGTGTTATTGATAAGTGTATTTCTTATTTGCACATTAACGAATGGATTGCCTGGGTTAGAGTATTTAGCTGCGATAACTCCCCCATCATTAGGTATGGATGTTTTCCCATGACATGTACAGTTTGGGGATCCTTTCGTTTCCTATGGGGCTTTTTCAAACAAATTTCTCATACCACTTTGGAATAATTAGGTACATCCTTAATTGCTTGAAATAACAATATTTTGACACACATATTTGAGTTATCCTAAGAAATCAAACTTAGGTTGTGTAAAAGGTTTTTATCAATTTATCCTTTCAGGATAGGGTGGGTCTTGAAGTTCAGGGTGATCATTTTCAACTTTTGAAGGTTCCTTAGATTTTTTTTGTTCCAATTCTTCATTTGGGACGTCCTCATTCAAATATTTTATACCAATGAGAGGTTGGTCCTTGGTTAGAGTCTTCCCATATCTAAGGTGAATATCATTACAATCTAGGGAAGAGATAGAGTAAGTAGGGTAGGTTGCAAGTCCAACAACTTGCAATGGTTTACCTAGCCTTCTATTATCTGGGTTAGGTATGGGTTCTGAAGGTAGTTGTGGTTGAGAAAGGGTAGATGTATATTCCTGCATTTGGGGAGGAGGAAGAAGTTGCCTAGGCGGCTGTGTAATAGGTTGTTGCGGTACCCCATGGTGGGATTTATCCATCCTTGTTTCCATAACTGGTTAGGAGGAGGAGCTACCCATTGTTGTGTTGGCACACCCCATGGTTGAGAAGAATATTGCATTGAAGGATTAGTCTAGTATGAATTGAAATATTGAGATTGATCTTGGATCATACCTTGAGTTTTAGGCTGCTAGGCTCGCTTTTTAGAGACATAGCACATCTGTTATGGATCCTCATCTTTTTGATAGATGGCCTTTAGTGCGAGCAAGGATGGGAAATTATGAGTAGCATGGTCCTCCCTGCACATTCCACAGACCTTGATTTGATCCAACATACATTCTATCTTTGGATGCTTTGTTCTACATCTAGGGAAAAAGATAGCTAACGCTCGTACTATTCCTTCTTACTTCTTCTTTGTTTGTAGTGTATCCAGTTGGGAGATCAAGGAACTAAGTATATCGGTCTTGAAGTATTCTAACACGTTAGTGATTTCTTCCCTCGTTACTCCACTTCCAACAGTATTTCTTGTTCTTGCCACTGTATCTCTTGGCCCTTTGCTTGTTTTAGATGTGTCTATGGAATACTTACGACAAAGTTCCAAGATAATATCGTATTCTACTGAGAAATGTCTCCCCTGCCCATAAGGTTGAAGCGTTCCAAACAATCATCTTAGATTCCTCTTAGAAATAAGACATGTCGTTTCTTAGGACCCCAGTCTCCTTGCTTTTCCCTCTGCAGGTTATAGGTGAACCGTTCAACATAATCTTCTAGACTCTCATCTTCATGCTGCATCATATTGAGGATTTCCTTTCTTATTTCTTTATCCTTACAATAGTCTTGGTATTTTTCTAGAAATTTCTTCGTCATTTGGTCCCATGAGTGGATGCTATATTTTCCGAGATCCATGAACCATCGTAGCGCAATGATTTTAAGTGTTGTGGGACAAAGATTCAAATTATGGGCGTATGTCACATAGTCATAGCTTCTACAAATCACATGAAACTTGAAGAGGAAGGTATCAATTTCTTCTTTAGATAACCCATGAAAGTTTGGTAGGCCTAAATGAGGGATGTTCTTCATCTTCATCTCCTCATCAATTAGTTTAATTGTAAATTCAAAATTCATGGGATCCTCCTTGACAATATCGTGTGCCATTTCTTTCCGAGGGTTGTTCTTTGTTTCTAAATGTGCCTCAGGAAAATGGAATTCTCTGGAGTGATATTGCTCATTGATTTGCTTCTCTAAAGGTTGAACCTCTGTGTGCAGAGACCCTTGTACAATCTTTGATTGCTGAGGAGACACTTTGATATTCTTCTTGACAAGAGAACTTGCTGTAGGGGATAAGTAATTTGGTTTATTGAGCTCCTTTCCCTCTTGTGATTGACCTGCACTGTTATCTTTTCATTTTTTTTTAAGAGCCAATAAATCTACCTTGTTGATCTCTAGATTTGGGCATAGAAAAGATTAGAAAAATATCCTACAAATTATTGAAAAGAAATCATAACATTTAATCTATTGATATGAAGAAAAATCCACATAACTAAACAACACTTCTTTCTTTTTGACAACTCCTTGAAAACGATGCCAAAAATGACATACTTTTCAATTACTTGCTAATTCACTTAGTGAGCAACTGAATAGTTGTGCATTTAATTATCAATCTGAGGTCGTATCTTATTTACAAATTGTAATGCACCATACATGCAAATGGTTACACGTCAAAATTACTCAACTGGATAAGTGTCGCATGTCCCTCTCAATTGTCGTAAGTGTTGCACCTTCCTTACAACTTTCGCAAGTGTCGCAAGTTGGTCACAAGTGTCGCAAATGATGTTCAGACATACTGCCATGTCAATGACACTAAGGAGACACTTATAACATCTCATATGCCTGATTTGAAGAAGGAGAACTGGTTTACTGAAGTCAAATAACTCTTGACACCTGAAGAAATCCCTGAAGCAAAGGTTTTGAGGAGGAGCGCTCCCCTATTTCAGCCCTAGAAGCGCTGGCGCTCCCCTACAAGGCTTCAGGAAGCGTTATAACGCTCCCTAACCCCCTCTGAAGGAGAACTGCTCATCTTGAAGGCGCTGGCGCTCCCCTAAAGATTACTAGGGAGCGCTACAGCACTATGATGCCCCTTCTAAGGGAGCGCTGCCTAATCTGAGGTAGTAGTTGGCTCGTTGAGGAGAATAAGGGGAGGATCTTTCGAGATTAGGAGGCGATTGTGTTCAAATTCTTGGTTTCATCAAGAGATCCCTGATCTCAGGAGAAGGTTCCCAACTTGTTCTAAAGACAACTCAAGAGGTTAGGCTCCTCTTAACCTATATAAACAGACTCTATGATGGTGGAAAGGGGGGAAGAACTGAAGATATGAAACTTATGATCTTGGAGGAAATTCACAGTCAGCCAAAGGAGAGTGATCAGTGAAGCTGCTATTATCTAGGTTGTGGATCTTTCAGGCAAGGGTTAGATGAAGGGGACTTGACAAAGCTGTCACATTCGCATCTACGATTGTAAGTATTGTTGTCGTTATTCTCATCAATATGACACGCTTGGCCTGTTTCTTTCTAGTTTGTGTCTAATGTCACATGAACTTATCATTAATTGATAGATCTATTTTCAAGATAATATCAATAGAGTAGGAAGTGGTCGTATCTTGTTTTGTCCACAGAATTCGACGAGGAGAAAAGGATTGGAGCGCAACTCGGAGCGTGCAGGGACAAACATCGATAAAAGGTACTTATGTCATCCTTCCTTCTCATGTGTTAGTTTAGATAGATTTGAAAGGAAGTCAGTGTCCATGTTAAGCATTTTCTGTCTAGAGTTAGGGTCAAGCTCTTAGAGGCGATCTACCTGTCTACAAGGAGATTTTCCTACAACACAAACATTAGTGTTGTTTTAGCTAAAGAGTTGTAGTAATTTTGATGTCACAAATCAATGCTTCAAGTTACTTAATTAAGTCACCAAATTATACTAGTACAGGAAAGTAAATATCACACTTGCAGAAATTAAATTAGGCTTTCAGCAATGGAAATCACACTTTGCGGAAATTGAAATCACACTTGAGGAAATTGAAATCACACTATGCGGAAATTAAATCTACATTATGTTCTATTGGTGATTTTCTCAAGTAGAATGAAGGTCCCATTCCCTTGTAACAACTACGCGTTTGCACCTTTGAGAACAATCCAATATAATATCAATTTCAAACTGCTAAAGCTATAATGAATAAGAAAACAAACAAAATAAGTGTAGTTGCAAGCGAAGTTGTAACAATGAAGCTGCAACATAAAAGAAATCATAGTGATGCGAGTTGCAACAATGTGAATTGTGGTTATGTAAATTCCAACACGACAGACTTTAAAGCGAGTTGAATTGCAGTATCTAGAGATGTAACAATGTCTGCGATTATGAATTCAGATAAATAGAAACAATGTTGAATTTCAAGTTACAATTATGAATTATTTTAACACTAAGGAGTTGAATATCGACCAAACATGGATTGCGACATTGTTTCTATGAAATTTGAATTGAAGGAGACTAAGAAATGAAATAATTATTGAAACAAATGAACATAATTGAAAAGATTAAATCCTATGCTTGTATACAGGAAGTACCTGATTAAGGATGAGGCCTTACCCCCTTAGGAAAGGTATTGAGCTACGAAACTAAGATCACACGATAACTAACACATCAACACATAAATAAGAGAAGGAATGGAAATTGTATTGCAGAAGCCTGAAATAACAATAGCAACCAAATTCTTATCACTAGAATTATCCTCCCTTAGCTCTGGAGAAGTTGTGGTTCTTATACAATATGATTACTATCTAAAAATATAAAAAGGAATAGATGGAAAACCATGAGAATCCAACTTTTCATACGGTTACAATGATTTTTATAAATTTTAGAAAATATCTACGTGTGCTCACTTGGTGGAAATGTTTTTTTCTTCTTTTGGTCATCTATTTGCCTCTTGTTGCTTTCCTCTATGAAGATTATTTCCCAACTTTCATTTGCAACATTGACTACTATGCTGACATATTTATATTTGGAATCGCAGTAACAGTGTAATCGGAGTCACAACAACATAAAAGTGTTTGGAATTGCAACAACTGAAAACATGTTTGGAGTCGCAACGATTAGTTTGAGTCGCAACATGAAGAATACACTTGGAGTTGCAGCAATTGGATTGTGCTTGGAATCACAGAAATATAAATTGGGCATGGAGTTGCAACAAAGATGTATTGCAACCACTGTGAGGAATTGTATTTGTTGTATTACTTCTATGTGGAAATATTAGTACATGATAGTAGCAAGTTCCTTTAAGAAATATGCAAGAATATCGTAATAATGGCACATGGGAAATATTTGTACCGTGATGATAAATGCGACAAAAATTGATAAGGAGAAAATTAAAAATGAAGCGATCAATGGAAAATGGTAAGCAAAAAGGTATTAGACGAGTGCTGAGAGTATGCCAATTTAGGCACCCATCAGTCTTCTTCCTTGATTATTACCTGGTGGTATCCCAATCTCATGTCTATCTTTGAAATACATTTTCTCCTCTTAGCTGATCAAAGAGGTCATCAATTTTGGGTAGAGGGTATTTGTTCTCCACAATGGCTTTATTCAGTTGTCTAAAGTCAATACACAACCTTAATGTTCCATTGTTATTTTTAAAAAAGAGGACTGGTTCTCCCCAAGGTGAAAAACTTGGGTGTTGTTAGAGTAAGATTTGCCTCACCCTATGCAATCTTGTAGAGAAGGCATTATTCCATTTCCCTATGCAGACTTACTTTCCCTGATTGATGAATCCAGAGACAAAAATAATTTTTTTCCACTTGTACGCACCTTGAAAGCTATACAACAAGTGTATACACTGGCTACTCCACTACAACCCATGTACATTGGGAATTGTGCCAGAAAAACAAAATTAAATGTCGGGTTTCCATGTCACAACAAGATATCTCTGATCCTTGGCCTTCCATATACTGGAAACGTTCTGACTCGACCCTTCAGTTTCATTTTGAAGGCTATAAAGAAGCCAATTCTGAGTTATGGAAGAGGAGAGAGAATTCAACTTTGAGAGCAAAGTTACTCTGGAGAAATTATTACTTCATTATTGAGTCTGCATCCCTTTGTCCTTTAAGTCTGAACATAGTGTTCAACCCCCAAGATCTTCCCTTATTGATGGAGAACCTTTTTGTCTCCCTTATATGAGCTTGCCTTTGGTGGAGGATTGAAGTGGTGTAGGCCCAGTTGGAAGGAACTCGATTTCTTGGTTCTGAATCATGTCGACACATAAGTTTGTAATGTTTCACTTCTGCTGATCATTTATTAATAGAAATACTCCTTTCCTGTCCGATTGATATCTTGCAAATATATGTGTTATGATCCATGGGCATGCTTGTTTTATATATTGATGGATTATGCTATCTAATGTGATAACTTGTTATATCATCACTATATGCTTGCTATGCTTGTTTGTTGAGAACTTGTTGCAGGTATAAAGCTTTGGGTCGAAGTGCTCAACGTTGGACATCATCAAACGTTTGGACGAGGTAGGCCTCTTTCTTATCTCTCTTGAACATTAGTTTATATAGCATATGGTGGAATTGAGTTGATTTTTGTAGTCATACTTGTCTATTATGGTTCACCCTAGCCATAGAGAGATTTTCCTCATAACAGAAATGGCGACTCCACTGGTGAGAATCTTCTTTCTTAGGGTTTGAAGCAATTTTCTCCTCAGATTGCTCTTGTTTCTATTGTGGTTCTTGTCGTATCATTGCTTGACAACTCCTGTTCACTCTAGTTCTGAGTTTTCAACCTTTCTCCCTTTCTCGTCCTTGTTTCAAATCATATACGCACCTTTTTTCTTGACAGTCGCATATACACGTAGGCTGTCTCACTACAAGTTGCGTATATACGCTCTATTTTCTCAAATAGTCACGTACACCTTTTTTCTTGCCTGTTTTCTTGGTCAGGTGTTTCCTGGGTGGGATTTTATGCTTGCTGAGCCTTCTTAGGTCTCTATAGTGCCTGTTGAGTACCTATGGGATGACAAGAAACCCTCTTTTGGTTGAATTTTTGGGTGAAGTTTTTCTCTTCATATTTTCATTTTTATTGTCCTTGTACATTGGGTTGGTTTCTTTACTGCTTGATATCATGCTTGAATTATCTATTTTTTATACACAATAGGTCTATGTATCAAGTTACTTTTCAGTCCATGCATTTTTAGTTTTGATATATCGAAAAAAAAAAAAAAAAATAGGCATTTTGCATTGCTTGGCATTTTTTGTCTTTTGAGTTTTTATCATTATCTTAGTGCATATAGTGAAAGATTGCATTTTTACTTCTGAATTGTAGAGTTGAATTTAAAAATTGCATCGCTTTTAGAAGCATATCATTCATCAAAAGTTAAAGTTCGACTTTGCATTATTTTCATATTTGCTTTCTTGCAGAGTCATAACACCATTGGTTTCATCACCATATACCTTTTTGAGTAATCACGGCCATAAAATCAACACTATAATTTACAATTTATTAGTAACAATTTTATTCTCTAGGGTGCACAAACTAGCCTAGGATTTAGTGCCTTGGAATAGGATTTTGTGAGTAAACTTCTCCAAGGAAATTAAATCAACATATGTGTCTCATAAAGGGAGTTTATAAGTCCATTGTATAATTGGTAAATCCAGAGGCTCCGCTCACACCGGAGTTAATCACGAGGTCGTGTGAAGTTAGTTGAAGGGATATCCCCTGGATACTTGCCTAGTTTCAGAGATATTTATATGGATTTATTCATATTTGGGGATCTTGCTAGTTCTGATACCTCCATGAGAGGAGATGCTTTCAAGGTTTCGGGATTTGATACCCTACCCATGCGGTGATCCGGACTTACGAATGCTCACCTATGCATCGATTATATAGTGGTTTATTAGTTGCTTGACTTGGGTATCTCATAGGTTACTTGCAGGGGTTATTCTACAAGTACCCTGGGTCAGATAAGGGTCGGACAACATAGAGCCATTATGGAGGATTACATCTCCGAGGGGATATGATCGACTGGTTGTTAAGCCCACGAGGGCCCTTATAATTGATTTTGTTACCTCCAGTCTTTAGCAGGGACTCTCAGGCCCCTCTTGGACGAGACATACGTTCTTTAGAGAAGGAGGCCACTAAGCCACTATACCCATTTGCATGCATATTGGTCGTTTGATTTTTGGTGTTCTCTTTGATTATTAGTTGACCATAGGATTTCATGATGAGTCTTTGTTATCATGGACAATGGAATTCCTTTTTCTCCCTCGTTTACTGCTACCCCACCCATGATGTCCACTCATTTCATGGGGATGAATCCATATGATTTTCATTATGGTATGCAGAATTATGGCACTTAGTCAATGCCTTTGGTATCTAATCATTTTTCTCATGGTATGTTAGATATGTCTTCGCACTTGCCATCCTTTGTCTCACCTCCTTATGCGAATACAATTTTTGGGTATGGGGGCATGATGCCTCCTTATTCTCCCTCTCCATTTGGTGGGAGTCATATCCTTCAAACACCTCTTATGGTAGGAGGTTGGAATATTCCTTCCTATGAATCCACTATGCGAGAAGTAAGTGCCCAAATAGGCAATCTTTCTACTTATTACACTTCGTCCACTTATCCTTCTTCCGCTATGTCAGTTCCTACAAACACTTTTCCCATGACGGACCTCCTTCTGTCCTCTGGTGTTTCATCTGAGGGGAGTTATTTTTATAGTATGGGAAACCCCCCTCATGAAGTTTCTTCATCTGGGGGAAACATATATCCTCACATGAGTAACCCTTGTCATGTCGCTTTCTCTTTGCAAGAGGATTCCTTAGTGTCGATGCCCCTACAACCCTTTATGAATCAGTATGGAGGAGGATACTATCCTGTCAGATAGGGACATGGTGTAAACCAGAATCCTTCCTAGCCTGCAATTACTCAAAACCAATCTTTCCCTGGATCTTGGTCTCAAACGCCACAATTCATCACCATCGTGAGTCCAGTCACTGCTAGTCATACTGGAGCTCCATATCCTACCTCTTCTAGTCATGTTGAAGTTTGGTCAACAACCTTTGCAAGTCATGTTGAACACCTGCAACCAGCCACTGCAAGTCATGCTGGGGGCACAAGTCCAGTCATTGCATGTCATACAGGCATTACATCACCAACCTTTGCTATTCATGTTGGAGATTGGTTGACGACCTCTGCAAGTCATGTTGAAGACCTGCAACCGGTCGTTGCAAGTCATGCTGGGGGCACATGTTTGGTCACTACTAGTCACGTTGCACTTACATCACCAACCTCTGCTAGTCATGTTGGGGATCCATTGCCAACCTCTGCAAGTCATGTTGGATATTTTCTACTAGCCTCTGCAAGTCATGTTGGGATCATGTCATCAACCATTGCAAGTTATGCTCGGGAAATTCATACGATAGAGAAGCCTAGACATTTCAGATGTAAGGCTAGATTCCTTTGCAGAACTTGCAAAGGAAATCACCTTACTTGTTTGTGTCTTGCTACTGTTGGGATACCAGAAGCTTCGTTCTCACTTGAGGGCCCTTCAAGTTCTGAGTCATTTATGGTTTCCTCACACTCCATTCCTTCTTTGGTTGATACAAAAGTCATGCTGATGCAATCTTCGATTGACACCCTTTTCCCTTTAGGGAATGATGCATCCTTTGACCTTGTTGTCTCGCATCCTGTCCAACCAATGGTCGTGTTGATCCAATCTTCGACCGACAACACTCATGTTTTTGGGGTTGACGCACCTCTTGACCTTGTTGTCTCGCATCCTATTCAACCAATGGTTGAAGAAGTGGCAATATCGATGCAATATTCGATCGACCCCACTCTTCTCTTTGAGAGTGACAAGTCTAAGGAAGAGATCACGCCAATGCAATTTTTGGTCGATCCTGCTCTTCTGGTTCTGGTTTTGTACCTTCTATGCCATGTCCTTAGCATTTCTAGTGCTTCACCTTCTGAACAAGAGAGAGTTTTACTCTTCCCAAGTTCTCTCCTTCCAATTTTTGACGAGGTTCCCTTTGATTGGGATGGTCTTGTGGGGTATCCAATGCCCCCATCTATGTCTCTTCCAGGAAGAGACATTATTCGATATATCACGGAGACAATAACCTCCATTATTTTTTTATCCCCCTCGACTTGGAAAGCTTTGGTTCTTCCCAATCTTGTGTCAGCTCTTCATAATTTGCTGACCTTTCATACCTGCATGGGATCCTTGGCCTCCCTCGTGACTTCCCACTTAGAATCTCCCGAACGAGTCCAAGTTAAGCTCTTTTCCAACTCATCTAAAAATAGAAAATATTGCCAAGTGATTTTTCCCTTTCACACTCATTAAATTGGACTTGAAAGGTCGTGAGTCTTAGTTAAGCTCTTTTCAGACTCGTTTTCAAAAAAGAAAATATTGTTGAGTGATTTGTCCCTTTCACACTCGTTAAATTGGATTTGAAAGATCATGTGTCATCGTTAAGCTCTTTTCCGACTCGTTACCAAAAATAGAAAAGATCGCCAAGTGAACTTATCATTTTCAAACTCGTAAATTAGATTTGAAAAGATGTCTACTTGGCACAAGTTTATCCTTTTTTCACACCAAGTAGACTAAAAGACATAAAAAGGACATTTTTTTGCATTAAGTTGTGATTGCGTCTCATGCCCCTGCTTGCCGTATTGAGCCTATAGCCAGTTCTCGCTTTGCGTTATAAATCGTTTGCCTCAACAGTTTTTCAACCTCAACCAAGTAGAGCCTTGTTTATATCCTTCGCAAGTTGACACCATATACCTAGGAGAGAACATTCCTCGAGTGTCCATCTCCCACATGCACTTCCCTACATTGAGCATAGGTATTGTTGGCCCTTGACTAAGTTTTGAGGAACACTTGGTCATATTTGACCATTTTTGGACTTCGACAGCCTGTCAAAGATGGAGCGCCAGGCAAAGCAGAGATCATGGGATCTCAGCCCACTTTTGGGGCCTTTTAGGGTTTTGGATTAATGCAATGGGAAATGGATGTCAGCCCATGGGTTTACCCATGTTTAGGCCTATTTTGTAAAGTTTAAATAAGTAGATAAGCAATGTAAGAGAGGGGGAGAAGATAAGCTAAGTGCTAGTAAAGGATTTGTGTATATTGTGTGACCGACTTGTAGAGCTGAGTGAAAGTGTTGTAAGTGCTGAGTGGACAGATTGTAAGAAGGCTCTATGCTAGATCTACTCGGGGAAGGAGGATTTGGCGAGGTGCACACAGATCTCCTGTCCTATGTGGAGTAATCGTGTGAGCTTTGTGCTATAACCCGATTGACCAAAGCTAATAAAAAAGAAGAAGACTTTGTGGACGTAGCCCCAGGGTGGGGGTGAACCACGGTAACTCTGTGTGTTGTGCTCGGTACTTCGACCTAATGTGTTGGTTTCTTTCCATGCGTTGTTCTTGATATGATTATGCTGTGTGGTTTGCTATGATATACTTAGATAGATCCACTTTGCTTTGTGCTTCTTAGATGTGTGGGTATAGATTTGACATATATGAAAGTGTTGAGTGCTAGACCTATTTTGTTGTTTCTAAGTACTAACATAACCTAGATCTAAGTGAATGCTTCGATTCTCTGTGCCATCTGTGGAGTGACATGAGGGTTAAATACTGATGAATGATCTATGATAAAGTGCTGCTAAGAGTAAGAATCGCATATCTGTGTCCCAGCTAAGGTTTCAAACACCTGAGTCTTGTAACCACCCCTGCCTCTACCTCGGGTGAGACTTCATCTTCTTCGCAGGTGTTTCCAAAAGGGCTAGTAGTTAGGGTTTTTTTGGTGTGTTGTTGAAGCGTTGAACCCTGGGTCTGCACCTGTGCCAACAAATGGTTCTGTCGTCGGGACCTGAAAATGTGATTGTTGGGAACTGAGGAAGAAGAAACTTGGTGCAAAAGAAAGCTCTATGCGTAGATCTGTTGCCCTAGTGCACATCTTTTTACTTGACCTGTGAAGATTTGTGCCAGGAATAAGGTTAGATCTGAAGAAAGGAAGATCATATCTAAAGAAAAGAAGCAAGATCTGAACGCTCTGTGCTCTAAGAAAAGTAAAAGTGGAAATTTCTGAAAGAAAGAAGTTAGATATGCAGAAAAGAGGTAAGATCTGTAAGCTCTGTGCTCTAATAAAGGTAAGAATAGTCAAAAGTCCTTAGATATGGAAGCTTTGTGCTTTGTAGAAGTAAGATAAGTGAAAGTTTTTATTTCTAGAGCATGGATCTAGGTATGTTTGATAGATTCTATCCTAGATTAAAAACTAGGGCATTAATAGATGAAAGAAAGTTTGATATGAATAGATCTGATAAGTATAATGATAGATATGTTATACCTATGCATAGAAAGAATGTATGGACTAACAAATGGATGCAGGATCCTAGAAATAAATTTTTACAGACTAGCCATTATGATCCTAGCGCACAATACAAGAAGAGTTGGGGACCATTGAAGAGAAAGAGAGGATTAACTCTTTATTACAGTTGCAAAAGACTAGGACATCTTGCTAAGGAATGCCCTGGGAGAAAACCTAGTTGTCTCTGTTGCAAAGCTTTGGACCACGACGTATTGAATTTCCCTAGAATGATCGCTAAGTTGGAAAGGCTGAATCTGAATCAAGAAGACCAGAAGGCATATCTAGAAAAGGCAGAAACCTAGCAAGAATAACAAAAAATATTAATATGGATAAAAGAAACCCTAAATAAACATAAAGATGTCTGATTACCAGAGATCTTCAAAGAAAATGAGAAAGTCTAAGAAAGAATAGGGGACTTTGACATTGACTGTGTTCTTGATGAAGAAACACAAGTGAACATTATGCCATAAAGAACTTGGGAAGCTATAGGAAATCCTGCCATGATCCCTTCCCTAGGAGGGACAAGTTTATTTAGAGGAAAGCTAGTAAACCTATGTGGAAGGCTCACCCGGATACCTATGACTGTCAATGGAACTTCGATAGAGGAAGACTTTGAGATTATTATATTTGTTGAAGACAATGCCCTGTTTACCATGCTCATAGAAAAACCTTGGATTGATAGAGAACAAGCAAGACAAAAAGAGGAAGAAGAAGTTTTGGAACAGAAGAAGCAAGAGTTAAAAGACTTTATGACTAGAAGGATTGCGCACTTGATTGAAGAACATAAGAGCAGATCACAAATATTTAATACTAGAAACTCTGATGTCGAGGCTAAGAGAACACTAGAGGATCCACAGAAGATTGAGTTACCTATTTTCGATACAAAAGAACTATTATCGAGGAACCCTAGGAAAGAATTTCAACAATGCGAAGTAACTAAGACCACAAAAGATAAGCATCAGAATGGTAAAATAATTACTGAGATGAAGCTCACTGGGAAGAAGTCTAGAAAGTTAAGAAAGAAAAGGGCTAATACTGTAAGGTTACAAGAGGTTCTAGAGGATACTTCACAGAAAGAAAAATTGCAAAATTGGAGCTTCGCTGAGATATCAGAACAATGACATAGAGTACTTTGCCATGACGAAGCAATATAGCCATTGGGGCCAATAGATCTGTTCGACTTCCACTCTGAATGGGAAAAAAATCAATAAAGTTTCGTCATCCAACCGTTGAAATGTGCCATAACGGGTTGAACAGGAGTTAATGAAGGATCATAACAGTTGCCAACAAACCATTGCTAAGTGTCCCTACTTAGTCCGTCGTGCCATGCACCGAGAATAATTTTTGCTAAGTGATAATTTGAGCACGAAACCTGAGATTAATTCACCCTGAGATCATTGCCTTGTTCCCATACTATTCACTATAGTCTATGAATTCCTTTCGCACATGAGCTAGCTGACCCAAGCTTGTATGTTAGAGGAGCTCAACGCTGCCGAGAAAGTAGTTGAAGAATTTTTAATTGACTTAATGAATGAGAGAGTCATGTCGGAGCAAGGAGTGTCTACAGGTGTACATGCATTGTCCTTGGGAGAATTTACAACTTCCCCCTCCACTGCTCGAGCAGGACCATCCGGACCACCTTTGGAAAGACGATCTAAGCTTAGAAACAACTTCGCCAATGTGAAGATGATCCCAATTATCTTTCCTAAGTATATCCCACCTCTAAGCAACACAGTGGATCGAGACACTATACCCAGAGACTTCGATTATGCTTTGGTCACTGTGTATCTCCCGAAAGGGGTACGCGCAGATCGTGCTGACCAGGATAATCTCACAATGCTGAAATTTAGTGATTTTAACCTTGGAGATCACAAATTTTACAGTATGCTAGCCCCACACAAGTACTTAATTATCACAAAAGGGAGGAACCCAAAGATTGTCCCTTAATAATGGACCCATAACCTTGCGTAGTCAACCCTCCTCAATGTAATGAAGATTCCTCATTTTGGGAGACATCAGGAAATGAATGCATGCATCAGATTGTTGCTATCATGCTACCATAGAGGATACTTATAGTTGAACCACCACATCACCGTGGATCTGATTATGATCAATTGGATCACAAGGCTAAGCATGCAGGGCCCTGACCCGCAGGAGTTTTACCCTGGAAAGACCGCAGATCGTGCTCTCGCCCAGTGAATAAAAGACACATATGGCGATATAGAGAAGGGCATGTGAGGCTACAAGGTAGCCTCCACTGAGAATGAAACTGTGTGCCTCGGTTTCCAAATGATCACAGGGAAGTTAGTCTGCAAGAACAGACCCACACAGGTGATTGGATTTGTAGTTGACCTCACAGGGAAGTGCGCAGAGGGACTACAAATGAACTGGGCAAAGTACCTTGTAAATCAACTAGAGCTTGACTGCAGAGAAGCACAAGACCAAGGGTATGAGTTCCACTTTAGTTGGTTTCTCATACTCATCGCTTTCATTGTCTGGGAGATACCAGAAGGTGCCACTTTTCCGGATATCGAACCCTTCGAACCACTAGCCGTGAAGTTATGTACATCGTGGTACTCCAACGACATGAACAAGCAGTGGCAGTCCAATGATGTCTTCCACACTTATTACAACCAATTGAAGATGAAATGCAGTCTACATCGTGCCTTACACCAAACACACTTCATAGGTTTAGACCTTTGATCAAATTCAGTGCAGACCGCCACTTCACCTATATCACAGCATGTGCTGATGAGCACAAACAACAACTCCAGTCATACTACAAGTTGACAGAAGAAGACTTGGATCATTTTACCAAGGAATGGTCGGTGGACCTCCTTGTTCCAACGGACCCTGCAGAAATGTCCAATGTGGAAAGACCTGAAGCTATACTGGATACACCTGGATCGAGCAAGACTAATACAAATGATGAAGTTCAAGATATGCATAGCACATCCACAAAGACTACTTCGATCTCACATGCGCAGGGAGGTGATGGTGAAGAACTAGGTGGCACAGAGGTTGAGCAAAACAAAGGTGAGGTTACTCTGCCTAGAGAGGAGGAGGATCCCTATAAGAAAAGGAAGGTCACCCCACCAAATCCCTCATCCCAAAAGAAAACTAAGGCCACCCGGACTACATTTAAGACTACCCTCACACATGATGAGTTTGAATTCTTGATCGTTGCGCTGAATGATGCCTCACTAGAGATCACAGAAAGGCAAGAAGCAAAGAAGGAGGAGATATTCTGCCGACTCATGGGTGAACTTCAAGAAGTGCAGTAAGCACTCCAGTCCAGTTGATCTATTTCTACTACGCCCTTGACGATGGGAACAATAGGAGCATGCAATGAGCCCACCCAATTATGCCAGATCGCTGAGAAAGTTGAAGCTCGCCTTCGACGAGCTCAAGAAGCCACAGCGCAAGCCACCCAGACTTTGGCACAAGTACAGAGTGCACTTATAGTACAATAGAGGAAGGAAGAACAGGAACAGATTGCCTTACAAGCGAAGTGGGAGGAGGAAAAAACACAATTACAGTAGAGCAAGGACCAGTTGCTAGCAGAGAAACTTGAAGTACATGAAAGGGTTCACAAAGCACTTTGCTCTATGACAGTCATTGAAATGAAAATTGAAGAATGTGTCCCACATCAGGTGGCACAACTTGAAGAAGTAATCCAACAACTTCAGTAGCACATCACAGATCTAGAACTTTGTACTGTCCCCGAGACTCCCCAAGAAGTAAGAGATCTAAGGGAGGCAACTGCCCGTAGCACAATGAACAGGTTAAAAGCCTTGGCTTTGGAATGTAAGAAACTGAGTGTTAGAAGCGCCCAGACTTATGAGAACCTCACAGAGAACCCAAAATTGCAGACATTAGAGGCACAACTCCAGGAAGCAAAGCAGCATACAGATACGCTACAGGCACAGCTGAAGGCCTTGACCCCAGTTGAAAGAATGAAGTGATTTCTAGAAAAACGCACCGCCCAACAACAGGTACATATGCTGCAAAGTAAAGTGATAGAAGTCTCTCAACGAATTCAACCACTCCAAGAGAAAGCATGCCAATTGTTCACTGAATTTGACAACCAGGTAGTCGAGCTTGAACAGGTTTTCATCACCGCATAAAAATGCATAGAAGGACCAGTAAACAACATAGTGATCCAAGAGTTCATTGAGCAAGAGGCTATCGCACTGCTTGAGACATTTGAAGCAGAGTTGATCAGACCAGAGTGACTCAGGATGAGTCACAAGTGAGTGTTGGGGGCCTGTTGGCCCTTGACCAAGTTTTGAGGAACACTTGGTCATATTTGACCATTTTTGGACCTCGACATCCTGTCAAAGATGGAGCGCCAGGCGAAGCAAAGATCATGGGATCTCAACCCACTTTTGGGGCCTTTTTAGGGTTTTGGGTTAATGTAATGGGAAAGGGATGTCGGCCCATGGGTTTACCCATGTTTAGGCCTATTTTGTAAAGTATAAATAAGTAGCTAAGCAATGTAAGAGAGGGGGAGAAGATAAGCTAAGTGCTAGTAAAGGCTTTGTGTATATTCTATGACCGACTTGCAGAGCTGAGTTCAAGTGCTATAAGTGTTGAGTGCATGGATTATAAGAAGGCTCTGTGCTAGATCTACTCGGGGAAGGAGGATCTAGTGAGGTGCACGCAGATCTCCTATCCTATGTGGAGTACCAGTGTGAGATCTGCGTTGTAACCCAATTGACCAAAGCTAATAAAGAAGAAGTCTTTGTGGACGTAGCCCCAGGGTGGGGGTGAACCATGATAACTCTGTGTGTTGTTCTCGGTGCTTTGACCTAATGTGTTGGTTTCTTTCCATGTGTTGTGCTTGATATGATTATGCTGTGTGATTTGCTATGATATACTTAGATAGATCCACTTTTCTTTGTGCTTCTTAGATGTGTGGGTATAGATTTTACATATATGAAAGTGTTGAGTGCTAGACCTATTTTGTTGTTGCTAAGTACTAACTTAACCTAGATCTAAGTGAATGTTGCATTGCTCTGTGCCATCTGCAGAGTGCCATGAGGGTTAAGTATTGATGAATGATCTATGATAAAGTGATGCTAAGAGTAAAAATCATAGATCTGTGTCCTAGCTAAGGTTGCAGACACCTGAGTCTTGCAACCATCCCTGCATCTACCTTGGGTGAGACTTCATCTACTTCGTAGGTGTTGCCGAAAGGGCCGGTAGTTAGGGTTTTTTTGGTGCACTATTGAAGCATTGAACCCTGGGTCTGTCGCTGTGCCAACAGGTATGTTCCATTGCTGGAACTATTTTTTCTTACTTGTGACACTCATTTCCTCCTCTGTATCATAACATTTGTTTGTTATGAAAAAACAAAAAAATACGAGCGAGAATGGAGTACTATATTATATTCGGCAGTAGTCGTGTCACATTTGAATAGAGCACAAAGTTAATGAGTCCATTTGTCACCATAATTTTGGGTTTAGCATGGCCTTAGGAAGCTGATATCGTTACACAGTCTTCTCTACCGACTGGTTACTCTTCTAGTCCCTATAGAGAACATTATTGATGCCTCCTGCATCTCATGGTTACATCATTGAGTCTATGCTTTCAGAGTCTACCATATGCCTCATGCTCTTGTTCAAAGGAAGTATATCAACCTATGTCAGCCACTCCTCAGAACTCTTGACTTTGCATGTCGACCATGCCCTCATTTTGTCTCAGAATCACATGATACTTTAGTCCTATCATGCACCCTGGCCCTACTTTCATCATTGGTAGGTCACCTTGAACCCAACAATCGACATTTCATCATTGGTCATTGACTGGATGGTTTCCCTTGTGTTCGAAGACAAGACATCTATTCACACATTGGGATTCGTGCAGTGTCTTGGATTCCATTATCCTTATTGGTGATTTCCTTGCCTTTGTCAACAATTTTCATCATTGGCTGCTATTCAGAGGGTCCTTTTCATGTACCTCTTTCACTTGGTACACGCAAAAGATGCACATGGTTGTTGTTTCATGAACTTGTTATTTGTCCAATTTCCACCAAATCATGAAGCTCCTGCTTTGTACCTCATGCCGACTGATGAGAGATGCCTTAATTCCCTCCTTTCAGCAGATCTCTTTCCATTGACATCAACCCATTTATTCTGGAAATGAGGCCTAGAGTCTTATGAGTACCTTGAGGCTTGCATTCATTAGTGGCAGGATCTCTCACCATCGATAGTTGGGAATACATTAATGTCTCTTGATCGCTGGATTCTTCAGGTTTTTGACACCGACTCCTCTATTCACACTTGTAAGAATGTACTCAGTGCCTTGATTTCTACTTTCATTATCGGTAGGTTGTCTCATGTTTGTTAACGATATACATCAATGACCAGTAATCAAACGATATCTCATTGTGTTCGACCTCAACTCCTTTATTCACATGATGTAGAATTGCACCTTTGGAGGATTGTGTATAATACTTGACGACATCACTATGTGGCCACAGCTTTCCTGAGCTATTGCTTCCTTTTCAATGGACCAATACCTATATGACTTCAGAGATCATGGGATATTAGATTGTACTCCATGGTATACAAATATATTCAGATTGATTTTGAGACTGGTTTTACTAGGCCTTGTTCATGACTATGACAACTATCGGCATCTAACTGCATTTGTATTTGCCTATTCATGGCCACTGACACTTCTTTGGTATATTTTTTCACATGGATCTGCAGTGTATTCTTGGCAGCCATGTATGCAAAGTCAGTGTAGAATGTAATGAGCAATTGAGTTCGTCTATCTGGTCCTCTACCACTCCACTTCTGGGCTATTTATAATGTGTTTAGGTCATCGCAGATACTCCTCTGACCTCACACATTAGGGGGCATCTGTTAGAGAAAGATTTTCCTCACCCTATGAAATCTTGCAGAGAAGGCCTTATTCCATTTCCCTATGCAGACTTACTTTCCCTGATTGATGAATCCAGAGACAATATTTTCCTCTTGTACGCACCTTGAAAGCTATACAGTAAGCATATACACTAGATACTCCACTACAACCTGAGTACATCAAAATTTGTGCCAGAAAAACAAAATTAAATGTCAGGTTTCCATGTCACGAAAGAAGATATCTGATCCTTGGTCTTCCATATACTAGAAAAATTCCAACTCAGCCCTTCAGTAGCATTTTGAAGGCTATAAAGAAGCCAATTCCAAGCTATGGAAGAGGAGAGAGAATTCAACTTTGAGAGAAAAGTTACTCTGGAGAAATTATTACTTCATTATTGAATCTGCATCCCTTTGTCCTTTAAGTCTGAACACAGTGTTCAACCCCCAAGCTCTTCCCTTATTGATGGAGAACCTCTTTGTCTCCCTTATATGATCTT